>JAJONZ010012739.1:0-59409 GCA_029582445.1 Solanum paucissectum | reverse complement strand
CCTTTGATTATACTTATTGCTTATGGTCATTTTAATTGCTTCCGCGACCAAGGATGTGTAATGATACGCTATGAGGCTTGTTTGGGGTTCCTTCGGGTTCCCCATTCGCCGGTCACGTCTAGGCCCTAGGCTTGGGTCGTGACAGGATTCTTCAGATGTGATAGGAATATGGGATAAAATATATTATCGGATAAATGCTATTGATAGTAAATCGCTTAACATTTATAACTAGGCTAGACTTTAGTGGGGGTAAATTTTCTCCAAGTTTCACCAATTACGCACAACCTTTGCCTTAGCCCATTCACTCTCTCGAGCTGAATGTGTGGGAAAAGGCCTAGGATTCACTCTCTCGAGCTGAACCCACGATGACCTAATAATCACATGCTATCGATTTAGTAGTCTTGGTTTTAAAACCTCTCTCTCGAGCAAGCCAAAAACACGAAGATGAAATCGTATTTGCAACTACAATCCCACTAAGTTCAAACACAACTACTAAACGAAATTACATTTAAACAGCAAATAGACTATCAAAGAGCATTACCCAATAGTAAATTTAACCCATATTCACAAAATCACACCCCAAGAATTGGGGTTTTAGCTAGACATGAAAAAGAGATAGAAATCGATACCGATAAGTGTTTTCATCAAAAGGGTACGATAAATAATGTCTTTAAACACATCAAGGATGAAGATTCTTCGAGACCCACTTCCAATTTCTTGGAATTGAAAACCTTCAAATCTTCAAAGTTCAAGAACAATGTCTCCAAAAACTCTAGGAACTCAAAAATGTCCAAAAACTCAGTAATTAGTCATTTCTTCAATTTCTAGATACTAAGCTAACAATTTAAACAAGTATTTATAGTGTTTGAAAATTTGTGTTGCGGAGGACCACTCGGCGCAGTTAGTTGGGATCACCGACACATTCGGCGATCCGCCCTTTGGTCTGGTTCATCGCCTTTCTGCTTTTGCCTTCAACATTTTTGTGTTTTGAATCATTGGGTGATACGGTGCTGCTTCGCGGAACTACTCGGTGACATGCCGACTGTTCCTTTTCATCGCAGACTTGATTTTATCCTTCAGGGCTCAGCACACTGGAACGTTAGGCTAGATGAAGGCCTTTCGGCGACTCGCCTAATAGATTAGCCGACCCTCAAGTTGTCTTTTCTTCATTCTTTCAGCCGCCTTGTTCCTTTTTGCTCGATAGCATCCATGCTTTGTCTCTCAAGTCAAATACCTGAAACTTAAGGATTTACATCAGTTATTGAGACAAAATATGCATTTGAGGACACTAATTCTATCAAAATATAGCCCTAAATGAGTCCAAATTGTGGACTCATCAGCACCCCCAACTTAAACTTTTGCTTGTCCTCAAGTTCAACAGTTCAAAAGGGATGTCTCAAACAGTGCTACACAGGACTTAATCATGAATGTACACAAGAAGACTCAACTTACTCATGCAAGGATCAGATGTGCACTCAAAGACTCAAGTTGTGACACACCATTATCAAATATTCTCAAGCTCACCATACTTGCTTCAAATGCAAGTTCAAGCTCAACAAAAGTGTTCAAATGCCCTCACACAAAGAATGAATCCATTTTCACACACAATGGTTTAATCATTTATAGCTCCGAAATTAAATGCAACTCTCACACTCACAAAAAAGAACACAATGCATGATTTCACCCATAGGTTTGCCCGTATTTTCCAATCAACATTTGCTTCAGCTCACTCAAGATCAAAAAGGTCTTTTAAAGGATTGTAACAGGGCTGAGTGCAAAGGTATGTTCATTTAGGCTCAGTGACTTTTATCCTCATGAAATGTGGTGCTCACAACACATCATTTCCTCTTCTTTCATCATTTTCTTAATGCTCATAAGTCATCCCATTATTCACTTTCCATGGATTGTTCGGAAACCACATTTATTTTTGCCTTTTCTCAACTTTATTCCACAACTTTTTCTTTTTCATTCTTTTCTCCTCTTTTTTTTTTGTATGGAGGGGTTCCATTTTTTTCAACACCACGGGTTAAAGGAGACTTTGCTTGCACTTCTTGACTTGCCTTCTTTTTTCACCACACCCCCAACTTAGGCTTTTGGCCTAAGTTGGCTATTCAATCAACCACAAATCAAGATTATAGGTAGTGGATCAAGAAAGGTTAAGTTTTCATCAAGTTTCTTCCAAAGAAAGGTAAGGCTCAACGGGTGTTCAAAAGAGGTTCACACACACTCACAAGGTAGGCCACAAAAGAGGTATATGTTAAATTTGCTCACTCTTCAAAGTTGCCTAAAATCACATAAAGAGATAGCTTTACTTAATCTACCGGACCAGCGGGGAAAATTCTAGGTGTTATCATGCATGGTTCACAATAAGCTCATCACACAAGGTATCGACACCTAAGTCAAACAAGACTTCACACTTTTGCTAGTGTGCAACGTTCATCGCAAGAGAATCAATTTGATATTTGTCTAGTCACAACCAGATGCAAAGAGTTCACATATTGTTTATGTAAATTCACTTGGTCTCATTTTAGCCGCACATTCATGTTTGTTCGATTATGAGCACTGTTCAAGTCATCGGTATTGATCAAAACCAAAACTAAAATTTTCTAAAGAACAGCCACATTCAAGTACATACAAGAGTGGGCGAAGAAAATTTCGAACGTCAAAATCATTAACAATTTAAGCACAAAGAGCCACAAGCTCAAACATCCACAAACAACAGTGTATAACACAATACTTTGGCTCACAACCCAAATACATAAACAAAACAAGAATTTATGAATAGCACACAAAGGTGGGCCTCACCCCACCACAATTAAAAACATTTGTCCTCAAATGTAAACAAAATTATCCAAAATTTAAAATAAAGAAAGACATAGAGGGAGGTAAAGAGAGGATCCTTTCTTAGCCGTCGCTCTATCTGTCTGGGCGTCAGTGCCCGGTGCATCAGTCTATACTTGGGAATTAGTGCCTAGAGTCATCTCCGAAGTACCAGCTCTATTATAGACAGCAAAAGGTGAATTTTCAAGGGAAGCCTGCACAACCGCATCTACCATGGAGGCTTCAGTCTCAGTCAGGTCCTCATTTGCAGCTTGCAAAGTTACCTCAAGCATCTCTTCAACCGTTTCTGCCTTCGACTCAGGCTCAGTTGTCTTCTCAACTCTATCCTCATTTTTGGTGGTAGCCGGAGGCATCTCTAGTACATCTGGGATCTCCACCGTCCCGAAGATCATGGACATATCGGTGAACTTCAACTGATCCACATCAGTCCGCAAAGCAGCAATAGCGGCCTTTAATGTCGTCACCTCTCTCGTGGCCCCTTGGTCATGCTCGCACGCCGCTATCCTAGCCGCGAGGGCATCAATAGTAGCACTCAATGGTGTTACAACATCAGTCAGAGTAGTATGAATCAAGTCTGGAATAGAGGTTTCTAGTCTGCCAGCCCGACGATCAGCAGATTGGGCAAGTTTTCCCATCCGGAGTAATGATGCCTGAGTGATCGGAGCCCGGGTGACAGCAGCAGCAGTAGGTCTGGGAGGTAGTGCAGCAATAGAAGAACCTGGAGTAGCAGAAATAGTAGCAATGGAACAAGATGTACCTGAAGAACCAGGGGCCGGAGTAGGCAAAGATGCCTCTACAGGCAATGTGTTCACAATCGGGGAAGGGTCCACCGGGGCTGCCTTCTTCTTCTCCTCCTGATCCTTTAAATATTCTACCTCGATCCTCCAGATATCAGTTGAGGATATGGGGATTACTTCCACATCCTTCTTAGCATCTCTAGGTACCTGAGCTTGTCTGCACAGCTCGGTGACCAATACCATAAGGGAAGTGAGGTCTGGCGATGCTTTGCACGCAAGAGAATCTCTGAAGCAATGATTGTCCCCAAATTTAGCTGAGTTTCATCAAGAATGCAACCTAGACAGGCTGCTTTGGCATGCAGGAGAATAGACTCGTTATGGTATGGCATGATCGTACTGCTGATTAAACCAAACCAATACCGGGCTGCCACATTGAGGTCTTTCTTTTCAATAACAGCGCCAGCCTCCTGCCACTTGGGAGTGTTGTATGAGATCAGGGGAGCTACCCAGTTCTTTATTTTTTCTAGTTTTTCAGTTCCGATCAAGCACTGACAGTCATCATCAATGTCGTCAGGACGATCTAGAATAGTATCTATAATAGCATGGTCGAACTTGAACCTTTTTCCCTGGACGACTACATAGTCAACCGGTTTGAATGTTGCTGCCTGCTTCTTCCTCTGTGGTATCAAGGTCCCATAAGAGGCATAGAATTCCCGGACCCAATTTGGGATATATGTGCCACGAGGTTTGGTGAAGATCTGGAAATCATGGTTTTGAAGACAACTCATAATCTCTGGATACCTATCAATCAGTCCATCTGTAGATAGATGCTTCTCCTCAAGGATCATCATCAGCCCCTCAGTCTTTAATCTGCTTATTGACTTGGGAGGAGGACCATGTATTGGTGGTGCAAGCACCATTGCTTTCTCTGGAACTGGAGTAGGAAGGGCAGCCTGAGTAGTCCAGATCCTAGACGGATCATTCAACTTTTTAGATCGTAGTTTTGCCCTTCGCGCTTCTACAAGTTCAGCATCATCAGATGCTGCAGACTGATGCTCCTCGTGTTCACCTTCACTTTCAGAAGTGGTGAGGTGTGTGGAATAGATGTCGTCACTGTCGAAACTGACATCTAGTGACACAGTTGTCTTTTCTTTTCCCTTGCCTTTCCCACCAGTTGTGGGAAGTTTGGTAGCTTTTCTTTTGGATGCAGCTGCACCCTCATTTATTTTAATCCTTTTAGCCTTGTTACGGGGTGGCATGTCTCTTCCTGCAACTCTAGGTCTAGCCATATCTACAAAACATCAAGAGAAAGTTAAAAATAACTTAAGCACATTCATAGAGGAACAGTTGCAGAAAGACTCGCCGAGCAATTCAGCGAGTCGCCAAACTGCTTTGGCGAGCTAAATCGAGCTCGCTGAAAGATTTGGCTCAAATATAATGGAAACGTTGCGATGGGAAAGCTCTTTTTGTGAATCGCCGATATCATTTGGCGAGCAAGGGATAGCTCACCGAAAGTTGCAGTGCAACAAGGGTTCAGGAGTGCAGACAAGGGCGATTGAGAAAACTTCGGCGAGTCACCGAGTGCCACCGGCGAACTCAGACTTCTCGCCTAAAGTTACAGAACCCAACATCAAACATAACATGAAATTAAATGCGAGATGGGGACCTTAGGAGAATCGTCGAGTGGTTTGGCGAGCACGACCCAGCTCTCCAAACGACCCAACGTGCCTATTTTCAACCCATATTCTCGAATTCAGCCCCCGCAACCCCCGAAAACAAAGTCAAACCAAGAACAACTGAAATTAAGCTACGACCCAATACCCTAGGATACTCAGACTTCTCCCAACTAAACTCAACTGCATGCAAGCCCAACCCTACGAAAGTTACTTTATTTTATGCACAAATTAGCAGGAATTTAACAGTAACGACGCTATGGGAAAGATACTCAAATTATAACAGGCAAACAATTATCTCGAAACTACCAGAGAGGCCCAGCACACTTCAACAGGATAAAATCAATTGCATAAGAGTATAAATACCAGGAGTGAAAGAAGGGTTTGGAAAACCAACCTTTTTGGTCGATTAAAACAAGACTGTAATGCTAAGAGGCAAATTAATCCAGATCCAAGCACCAAGATAAACTAAAAATACTTATAGAATGCGGAAATATTTAAAATACTAAATAGGTGCGAGTTTGGGAAGATGAAAAATGAGGGAGAATGAAAAAGTTTGAAATTTTTTAAACCTTTGGCCCTTTAATAAACCATCCAGTTCTTTCCCACTCGACGACATTAGTCATCTTCACCGAATCACTCAGCGACATGCCGGGTTGTCACATACCTCACCGAGTTTTATAGAACCTTCAGTTATAGTGAGGGTCCAAACGGCGGACTAGATTGATATCGCCGACATGGTTGGCGATTCGCCAATAATTTCCTGATCACGCTGAGTTTTACAGACTCTAAGTTGACTTTTTGTTTGAGTCCAACGGCGGTCTGAGTCGGGGTCACCGATCTCTTCCGCGATACGTCGACTGGACCTTTAGCTAGCCAATTTTTGCACTTCTCAGAAACTTTCCTCACTTTATCCTGCACATTTAACCCACCATTATTCTAAAATAAACATAAAGTTGTAAAACCTTGGGTTGCCTCCAAAGAAGCGCCTTAGTTATAGTCGTGGAACGACTTCCCCACTTAATCTTGATTTGTGTGGTGGAGACGAGACAACACATGACCCATTTGGGTCTCTAGAAGTTGAATAGATATGAAATGGGAAGCAGTTATCTCATTCAACACTGAGACATTATCTTTTATCTCATTCAATACCTTGTCGTGACTTTCAACTTTGTGGAGAATGAGTGAGAGTATCTCTGCTATTTGTTCACCCTCATTTACACTGGGCTTCATACACTCATGAGGGGGAATGTACCGGTCTTTATTTTTGTTCGGTGGTTCCAATTCTATGATCTTTTTGGTCACTAGATCCAGCTGGGTCAACAGTGTGGCCAAAATATGGTCCTTCTCAGTCTCTTTGATGGTCATGGCCAGGTTATCAAGGAGCTAGGCTGCCATTGCCCAGGGCAATCGTGATAGACCCTCCGGAATTATTTGGTCAGTCAATTTTCTATTTTTTGGGCCAAGACTTTGGTAGAAGCAGTCCAATAGCACGTTTTCATAGATTCCATGGGTTGGGTATTGGAGGAAAATTGCCTTAAATTTCAGCCACAAATCATGGATTGACTCACTCTCCAATTGTCTGAAACTTCGGATGTTATCCCTAAGAGACGTCATTCTCAGAAGAGAGAAGTCCATTTGGTCACCATTGCTACCAGACTTTCTCCAATTTCCTACTCACGAATGCAACACAAAGAAAAACAAAACTAAAAATAAAGTACGTATCACCATAATTAATAAGAACAAAAATTCTACTAAACTAAAAATTCTCAACTAACACCACTCCCCGTCAGCGGTGCCATTTTGATGTTTGACGTAATCAAAGACACGACTTCCAATTCAAGTGTCAATGATCACGTGTAGTAATATAACCCAACCGAATGGGTTGGGGTTGAGTCCCAAGGGAGTAGTTAACAGTTGATAATCAAATAGAAATGTAAAATTATGTTCTAATCAATCATAGCTATAAACATTAACGAATAAGAACATACTAAATCTAAGGATGATACGAATGTCAATTATCAATGGGGGGTTTTGTATTCAACTAATAAATAAAAATATCAACAATAAAAAGATTCGAGATATGGAGACGGGATTCTTGGGATGTGATAGGAATATAGGATAAAATATACTATCAGGTAAATGTTATTGATAGTAAATTGTTTAACATTTGTAACTAGGCTAGACTTTAGTGAGGGTAAATTTTCTCTCGAACAATTTATCCCAAATCAACTCGGTTTCTCTCGAACACCGAGTTGCAGCAATTACGCACAGCCTTTGCCTTATCCCATTCACTCTCTCGAGCTGAATGTGTGGGAAAAGGCCTAGGATTCACTCTCTCGAGCTGAACCCGTGACGACCCAATGACCACAGACTATAGATTTAGTAGTCTTGGTTCTAAAACCTCTCTCTCGAGCAAGCCAAAAACACAAAGATGAAATCATATTTGCAACTACAATCCCATTAAGTTAAAACATAACTATTAAATGAAATCACATTTTAACAACAAATAGACTATCAAAGAGCATTACCCAACAACAAATTTAATTCATATTCACAAAATCACACCCCAAGAATTGGGGTTTTAGCTACACATAAAAAGGAGAAAGAAATCGATACCGATAAGTGTTTCCATCAAACGGGTACGATAAATAATGTCTTTAAACAAATCAAGGATGAAGATTCTTCGAGACCCACTTCCAATTTCTTGGAATTGAAAACCTTCAAATCTTCAAAGTTCAAGAACAATGTCTCCAAAAACTCTAAGAACACAAAATGTCTAAAAACTTAGTAATAAGTCGATTCTTCAATTTCTAGATACTAATCTAACAATTTAAACAAGTATTTATAGTGTTCGAAAATTTGTGCTACGGAGGACCACTCAGCACAGTTAGTCGGGATCGCCGACACACTCGGCGATCTGCCCTTTGGTCTGCTTCATCACCTTTCTGCTTTTGCCTTCAGCATTTTTGCATTTTGAATCATTGTGTGATACGGTGCTGCTTCACGAAACTGCTTAGCGACACGCCGAGTGCTCCTTTTCATCGTAAACTTGATTTTCTCCTTCAGGGCTCAGCACACTGAACATTAGGCGAGATGAAAACCTTTCGGCAACTCGCCCAATGGATTAGGCGATCCTCATGTTAGGGACCTAATGGGAGAAAGGATCCCATTAGTGAAATCCCACATACCTGGTGATGAATTCCAGGAAGAAATCTTTCAATTTCGAGACTGGAACTGATGGAATCTTGTTGCATTCTTGAACTAGGGTTCTCGCCTCTTTCTCCTCTTTCGCTTCTAATTTTCTAATTTTTGATTAATGATTTGACTTAGGTAAGTTCTAGTTATGTTTCTAGGCTAAAACTGGGCAAAACCACATAGTTTAGGGGTTAAACGACGTAGTTTCGGTGTCCAATGAATAGGAGAAAAGACCGAAATAACCCTACTTAAAAATCTGACGGGCCAACCATGGCTGCTTTCACGGATAGTGTGAGGAACCACGAACAGTGAAGGTCCTCGTGGTCCTCACTTAGTCCGGAGGTCTGAGGGTTCTGGGTTTGCTACACGAACTCCTACCACGACCCGTTTAGAGGACCACGGAGCGTAACGATCCCCGTGGTCGTCACTTGGGCTGAGGTCTGGAGGCTCAAGTCTAGCGGTGTAATGTTTAGGCTCCACGGACGCCCTCACGAGCCATCTTCAGGACCACGGACCGTGAAGGTCCCCATGGTCCTTACTTGGGTGAGGGGTGTCTAAGGGCTAGGCTAGGGAGGCCACTGCCTAGACGTCACAGACGCCACCCCGACGTCGTCAAGGGAATGGACAGTGAAGGTGCCCGTTTATTAAAGACTTATCAAAGATTGCACTGCCACTATGAAAACTCCTAGAGAAGGAAGTGAAGTTCAATTTTGATGATGCTTGTATGGCCGCATTTAAGTGTTTGAAAGAAAAGTTAGTATCCACCCCGATTATCGTCAGTCCTAATTGGTCCGAATCTTTCAAAGTGATGTGTGATGCTAGTGGTATTGCATTGGGAGTAGTGTTGGGGAAAAAGCGCAATAAACTATTTCACCTAATTTCTTTCGCAAGCAAAACTCTGAATAGTGCCCAGCGAAATTATACGGTTACTGAACAGGAGTTGCTCGCAGTGGTTAATGCAATAGAAAATTTTCGGGCATACTTGTTAGGAACCAAAGTAATAGTACACACTGATCATGCTGCACTCCGCTACTTGATAGCTAAAAAAGATGTGAAACCAAGATTGATAAGGTGGGTGCTATTACTACAGGATTTTGATTTTGAGGTGAAAGATTGAAAGGGCTGCAAATATCAAGTGACTGGCCACTTATCGAGGTTGGAAGGAAGGGAAGATGCCGGGCGTGAGAGCAACATCGACGATTCCTTCCCCGATGAACAGGTGTTTGCCATATCTCTCAAACCTAGACCATGGTATGCAGACTTTGCAAACTACATTGTGAGTAGATTGGTACCTGATGAGCTGACCTTTTACTAATAAAAGAGATTCATGTTTGATGTTAAAAAGTACTTTTGGGATGAACCCCATTTGTTTAGAGAATATGTTGACCATGTTATTAGGAGGTGTGTTCCGGAAGAGAAGCGGTAAAAATTCTCCATGCTTGCTATGCATCTCCAGTAGGTGGACACCATAGTGGTATTCGCACTGCCACTAAAGTCCTCCAAAGTGGTTATTACTGGTCGTCCCTATACAAAGACGCACATGAATATGCAAAGAAATGCTCACAATGTCAGCAGCAAGGTGGAGTGTCTAGAAGGCACGAGTTGCCTCTCACTCCTATTTTGGAAGTCGAGTTATTCGATGTATGGGGGATCAATTTCATGGGCCCATTTGTGAGCTCATTTGGAAATAAATATATCTTGGTGGTTGTAGATTATGTCTCCAAATGGGTAGAGTCCATCGCACTCCCAAACAATGAAAGAAAAAGTGTTGTCCAATTCCTGAAATGTTATATTTTTACAAGATTTGGCACTCCTAGGGCAATCATTAGCGATGGGGGGTCTCACTTTTGCAATAGGTGGTTTTCAATGTCACTGAGTAAATATGGGGTGAAACACAAGGTTGCAACCCCATATCATCTCCAAACAAGTGGCCAAGTCAAAGTGTCAAATCGGGAAATCAAAAGCATCCTGGCAAAGACAGTAAATGTCAACCGAACTGACTGGTCTAGTAAACTTGATGATGCACTATGGGCATATCGTACTGCTTATAAGACACCTATCGGTATATCTCCATACCGGTTGGTTAATGGTAAGGCTTGTCATTTGCCCGTCGAGCTAGAACACAAAGCACTGTGGGCATTGAAGGCTTTAAATTTGGACTGGTCAAAAACATCAAGGGAAAGGGTAGAACAGTTGAACGAACTGGATGAATTTAGACTCAAATCGTATGAAAGTTCAGTCATCTACAAAAATAAGATGAAGAAGTGGCATGATGCTCAAATACTCAAGCGGGACTTCAAGGTAGGAGATTGAGTTTTGTTATACAACTCTCGACTTAGACTCTTTCCCGAAAAGCTCAAATCCAAATGGTCTGGACCTTTTAGAGTAACACGAGTGTTCACCAATGGTGCCATAGAAGTTGAGGATCAGGAAGGACCTCCATTTAAAGTGAACGGTCAACGTCTGAAATTATATTCTGGGATTGTCAAGAGATTTCTTTTGTTGAAGTGGTGTATTTAGAAGACGCCTGACGGCATTACTGCATTGTGCCACGACGTTAACTAAGGTGTTGTTTGGGAAGCAACCCAAAACCCCTTACTATTTTATATTTACGTATTGGTAAAATAATGATGTGTTGTGGTATAGGTTGAAATGTGAAAAGTGCTTAAAAAGTGCAGGGTGACAAGCAACAGATCCAAATGGAGAGTCGCTGAAGAGGTTGGCGAACTCGTCCTTATCCGCTGTTTGACGCCAATTATTTCCAAAGTTGAAGCCTGTAAAACTCGGTGAGCATGTGAACTAATTGGCGCATCGCCGACTCTGTCGACAATCACGATGGTGATCACCATTTGAACTCCCAGGTTTATTGGAAAGTTCTGTAAAACTCGGCAAAACAAGTGATTGCTCGGTGACACGCCAACTGGTTCGGCAATTTAGACTGATATCACCGAGTACGCAGGAATTGGACGGCACTTGAGTAAAGCTGAAGCAAGGTGGCTGTGAAGCATTCAAGAAAGTGGGTTAAAAATAGGCGTGTTGGGTTTTTTAGCGATGTTGTGGAGAGCTTGTTGTATTACTCAGCGACTCGCTTAATGTCCCCACCTCGCTTTCATTTTAATGCTAAAATTTTAGAAGGTCTGCACCCAAAAGTCGCAGAAGGACCATGCCTCCCTGACAGATGGAGCAACCGCATAGCCAGGATCATCTCTTTACCTCCCTCTCTATCTTTCTTTATTTTCACTGTTTGATATTCATCATTTGCATTTGAGGACAAACGCATTTATTTGCGGTGGGGTGAGGCCCACCTTGTTTGCTTGTTTATGGATATTTGTGTTTTTGTGTATATTTGGGTTGTCTGTTTTTAAATTGTGTTATATATTGCTTTTTTTGGATGTTTGAGCTCATGGCTCCTCTTTTTTATTTAATTGATGCAAATTTTGACTCTTTCAAAAAAAATTATTCTTCGAAGATTTTCGCCACCGCTTGTGTTGAAAGTGGTTGTTCTCTTGCAAAATTTAAGTCTCAGTTTCGATCAATACTGATGACTTGAATGTGCGGCTACGATGAAACCAAATGAAGTTGCATAGACAATATATGAATTCTTTGCATCTTGTTGTGATTAGCCATGTATCGAATTGATTTTCTTGTAATGACCGTTGCACACTAGCGGAAGTGTGTAGTCTTGTTTGACTTAAGTGTTGATGCCTTGTGTGATTAGCTTACTTTGAACTATGCATGAATAAACCTAGAATTTGCCCCGTTAGTTTGATTGATTTAGAAAGGTGTACTCTTGAGATGATCTTAGGCAACTTTAAAGAGTGTGAACCAAATTTGACATATACCTCTTTTGTGGCCTACCCGTGAGCGTGTGAAACTCTTTTGAACACCCCTTGAGCCTTACCTTTCTTTGGAAGAAACTTGATGAACCCTAAACCTTACTTGACCCACTACCTATAATCCTCTTGATTTGTGGTTTAGTGAATAGCCAACTTAGGCCAAAAGCCTAAGTTGGGGGTGTGATGAAAAGGAGAACGAGAAGTCAAGAAGTGCAAAAAATAAAAAAAGTCTCTCTAACCCATGGTTTTGCAAAACAAAATGGAAACCCTCCATCAAAAAACTAAAAAAAATATTTTATTTTTTGAATAAAGGTGCAAAAGAAATTGGGTTTCCAAGCAATACATAGAGAGTGAATGAAAGGATGACTTAGAAGCACTGGAATAAAAAGTGACAAGGGAAAGGAAAAGGACGTTTAGAGAACACCACATCTCATGAGGATGAAGAAGTCACTGAGCCTAAATGACCATACCTATGCACTCAGCCCCATTACAAGCCTTGAAAAGGCCTTTTTGATCTTGAGTAAGCCGAATCAAAAGTCGATTGGAAAATAAGGGCAAACCTATGGGTGAAAACATGCATTGTGTTCCTCTTATTGAGTGTGAGTGTTGCATCTGATTCCTGGTCTTACATTGATTAGCCTATGTGAGTGAATATGAAATCATTCTTTGTGTGAGGGCATTTAGACACTTTCGTTTAGCTTGAACTTACATTAGTAGAAAGTTTTGTGAGCATGAGAATCTTTGA
This sequence comes from Solanum paucissectum, assembly GCA_029582445.1. Classification (NCBI taxonomy): domain Eukaryota; kingdom Viridiplantae; phylum Streptophyta; class Magnoliopsida; order Solanales; family Solanaceae; genus Solanum; species Solanum paucissectum. Next base: position 46,379 of record JAJONZ010012739.1, on the reverse strand, counting down.
TATTGGTGTGTCACAACTTGAATCTTTGGGTACACAATTGATCTTTGCAGAAGTAGTCTGAGTCTTGTTGTGTATGTTCATGATTGAGACTTGTGTAGCACTATTTTAGACAGCCTTTTTGAACGACTGAACTTGAGTTTGCTTGAGCACAAGCAAAAGTTTAAGTTGGGGGGTGTTGATGAGTCCACAAATTGGACTCATTTAGGGCTTTATTTTAATAGAAATAGTGTCCTCAAATGCTTATATTATCTCAATATCTGATGAAAACCTTTAAGTTTCAGGTATTTGAAGTTTGAAGGAATGCATGGACACTACTTCGCAAAAAAGAACGAAAAGGCTGAAAAAAACAAGAAAATGAAGGCCTGAGGATCGCCGAGTTCACTTGGCGAATCGCCGAAGGGTCTTACTTCGCCTTTTGTTCCAGTGTGTTGAGCCCTGAAGGAAAGGATCAAGTCGGCGGAAAAAGGGAGCAGTCGGCGGGTCGCTGAGAAGGTCCGTGAAGTAGTACTATGTCGCCCAATGACCCAGAGTACAACGATGCCGAAGGATGGTGCAAGACAGCGATGAACTACACCAAAGGGCGAATCGCCGAATTGTTTGGCGATTCTGACTAATGTCGCCGAGTGAACCGCCGCAGCACAAATTTTTGAAAACTATAAATACTCGTTGAGAGTTATAGCTTAGTATCAAATTTTAGTATCATATTTTCTATCAGATTTTGGATTTAGTACTACTTTTATTTTACTATCAAGTTTGTAAGGGTTTGAAGACTTGAAGAAGAAAAGGGTTTCACCTCCTTCAATTTGGAAGTGGGTCTCTTGGATTCTTCCTTCTTTGCTCAAATCAAGACTTATTTTTCTATACTCATTTGATTTCAACATCATTGAAGGTATAAATTTCTATCTCTTAATGTGTGGCTAAAACCCCCCCATTTTTGGGGTGTGATTTAGCAAATATATGTTGATATTATTGTTGGGTCTTGCTTGCTGATAGGTTAGATGTATTTTAATGATGATTTCACCTAGTGGTTGTGGTTTAATTTAATGGGTTTGTAGTTGCAAATACAAAGCCACCCATGTGTTTTCGGCTTGCCCGATAAGGAAGTCGCGAAACCAAAACCACTAAACTAATGGCCTACGGAGTGGGTCGACATGAGGTTCTGCCCAAGAGGGTGAGCCCTAGTCCCATATCCTAACACTTAGCTCGAGAGAGTGAGTGGGGTAAGGCGTAGGCTTGTCTTCATGCGGAAAATGGGTGTCCGAGATGAACGCATTTGGAACGGGGTAAGTTGCCCTAGAGGGAACTCATTTCCGTCTAAAGCTTAGCCTAGTCACTATTATCTTGCAAATTTCCTATCGAAAGCATGTACCCAACTATTTATCTCAACTTGTATTGCGGTCACACCCCAAGAACTCTTCCCCATACTTGATTGCTTTGTTATTTTTGTTGTTTTTATTTACTAGTGACAAAAAACGCCATCGATATTTGACACTTTCATGTTACCCCCTTTAATTTACAATGTTTTTAATCGTTAATATCTTTAGCTACGACTAACTAGAACTAAATTTTATTTATCTATTAATTCTCCAAACCGCTCCCTTGGGACACTACCCCAACCCTTGGTTGTGTTACTATACTATCACACGATCGTAGACACTCGTACTGGAAGTTGTGTCACTGATTACGTGAATAGAGAAATTCTAAACATCATCTACCTTCCACACGTTTTTTATGAGTTAATAAGAAAATTTCTGATCGTGTAAGCTCTATTCCACTTTCGGCCTAAGCAATAGAATTGATGTCAGATATGCGTGACAAAAAATCTCTAAAAATATGTTTCACAGATTTACTTGCTCATGCATCAATGTAGCAATACTTTTGGATCCTCCTGTGTGAGGCATCTTTTGATTGGCCCTATTGATTATATTTTCTTGGGTACACCTCTGTTGTTGAAATATTTAAATACTATCTTACAATTTATAAAAAAAATGTAACATAACTAAAATCAACACATAGTTAAAATAAGAAAGTGGGTGTGTTTTCAAGATTTGTTTATACCTTCGCTTGATCAGAAAGCCAATAAGAGACTAGACCATTCCATTGATCTCTCGGTATGCGATTTGGTCTATTTTTCAGCAAAGAGTCTTTAATCTTATATTTTAACATATACTCACCTTTAATTTCACACTTGTAGTCTTTCCATTTCTTTCCTAATGACTTTAAGATAAACGCTTCTCCACTTATAGGAAAAGAGAACTTCTTGTGCAAAATAAAATTCAATATATATAAGATAATATCATGTACAAATTGAGTTTATTCACCTAATAATAATACTAAATCATACCCTAACAAAATCCACCAATTTCTTCTTTTGCTCGTTCTCAAAATTTATCCAATCATCTATATTTAGAGGTGTTAATTCTGGAGTTCTCACAACAATTCCTAGAAAGCTAGAAAGCTTTAGGCCTTCTTTCCCAATAGATTGGTTACGACTATTAAACGACACATCAATTGTCTTTCCGAAAGGAAGTTTCCAAACATCTTTTAGTAAAGTAGGACCACGAGGCTTTCTTGTCGCTAAGTTACCTAGAATGAAAAAAATATTTGAAAGTCATCAAATGAAAAAACACATATGGTTAAACACATGAAAGATGCTCTAGAATAATAAACTCATGTCATTTAGCACTCTTCTAATACTAGCTCTTAAAAAGCTAATGTTCTTTGCATATTAGCCTTCACTTAAGGGTAATCAATCACAATGGGAAATGGCAGAGTTCTTTATTTTTATATTAGTTCATGTTGTAATTAATGTGTTTATTCTGATGTATTATAAGGTGAGTGAATTTGATACCAGTTTTCCCACTCTCTATGTAATTTTTAGGTTTGTGTGTGATCGTGTGATCGTGTGATCGTGAATACTCCCTCTAGTTGCGTGTGTGATTGTGAATACTCCCTGTTTTCTCTACCAAAAGAATGTGCAAACCTACGACGAGGTGCACATTAGTTGACGCCCTTGGGAGGACGTTGCAGTTGCTGGTGTTATGAGATATCTCAACAAGAAACACAATGGTGGAAAGCTATATGACGTGATCAAAACATCAAAGAGTACTTTCGTGGTGTTGTGGAACATGTTCAGGTGTTGTGAGATATATCAACAAGAACTGACACTTAAATCAAGCTATAACACAAAAGTGGAAAGCTGGTTGTTCTCCCAAAGAGATTTGCTGCCATCCCATGACACGTCGAGTCTATTGTTCGATAAGATATTTTTATTAAAGGATCATCCAGAACTTGTAAAGCTAGCCAACAAGAAGTTAGTGGAAAGCTAGCTAGATGTGATCAAAACAAGAAAAAGGGGACTTCCAGGTGTTGAACAGCATGTGCAAGATTTGTTGCATTAACACAATCCATTCACAGAAAATGATTCAAGAAACACTAGAAAGCAACACCAGATGCATGATATATTGTGTTAATGCAGCAAAGTAAAAAAGAACAGACACTTAAATTAAGCTATAACACAATAATAGAAAGATGGTTGTTCTCAAAATATGAGCAGGTAATAAAACTTTTTATACGACCCCCTGTTTCAATCCTAAATTGTGTATATAATAAAACTACACACACTTAGTAGAAAGGAAATCCCCTGCTAATTGATAATACTAGAGTTCCACAGTTGTATACTCACTCATTACGCACTATGCTTTCTCTCGAAATGCAAAACGAACATACAATACAACCATACACACTTGGAAGTAGGCAAAAAACAAGATAAAAGAAGAGAACAACTCACACATCTTGATTGTTCAGTTTCTTCCTGCCAATTTTAACATAACTTTTCTTTTGTCTTAGGCAGGGACGGACCAACATAGAGAGGTTCGGGTGCTTGAGCACCCATTCACCCCGACTAAAACTTTATATATGCATATAGAAAATACTGGATAATTGATATATTAAACTCGTTAGAACCCATTATATAAATGGCCTCGTTGCTGCGTTGGTTCTGGAGGCCAATATAAGGATCACTGACGCACTCCAGCGAGGGGCGAAGGTTCGAATCCTGGTAACAATGTCTATTTTTTGGTTAAAAAAAACAAACTGGAATTTCTTCTTTCATAGGTTTTTGACTGTTCTTTTTATATATATTTTTACAGTTGACTTTTTTCTTACATTATTTTAATAAATTGTTTTACAACTTTTTTTTATTTTTTGTATTTCATTTACTAACTAAACTAAAAATATTAGTAAGCTTCTAGAAAAAAAAAATGCTTGAGTACCCACAATCATCAAATCCTGGATCCGCCACTGGTCGATGACTAAAGCTCATTTTCTTTCACCATGTCCTTAGAGAATTCTCTTATAATCTCTTGATTTTCTTTACTTGTTCATCCTACCAATACTAGCACTTAAAAAGCTAATGCTCTCTGCATACTAGCCTTCATTTAAATTTGGATGATATAGTTAAATTGATTAGCCTTCCCTTCTATGTCTTTCCTCTCGTTATTTTTATCTGAGGATCATCTAGAACTTGTACAGCTAGCCAACAAGAAGTTGGTGGGAAGCTGGCTAGATGTGATCAAAACAAGAAAAGGGGACTTCTAGGTGTTGAGCAGCATGTGCAGGCTTTGTTGCGTTAACACAATCCATTCACAGAAAATGATTCTAGAAACAATAAAAAGCAACACCAGATTCATGATATATTGTGTTAATGCGACAAAGTAAAAAGGAACAGACACTTAAATTAAGCTATAACACAATATGAGAAAGCTAGTTGTTCTCCAAAACTAAGTAAGTAATAAAACTTTTCATATGTACCCATTGTTTTAACTCCTAAATTGTGCAAATAATAAAGCTACACACACTTAGTATAAAGGAAATCCCATGTTTATTGAGAATACTAGAGTTCCACAGTTGTATTCTCACTCATTACGCTCAATTTTTTCTCTCAAAATGCAAAACGAACATACAATACAACCATACACACTTGGCAGAAAGAAAAAAAAATGATTAAAGAAGAGAACATCTCACACATCATTTGTAACTCCTCTACCTTTTGTTACATCAACCCAATCACACTTAAATAAGACATTCTTAAATTCTTCATAATAGTTTAACTGCACAATATCATTCAATCTACCATAATATGTGATGTTTGCTGACTTTGGAGCATTGTCACTTGTACTTGCATTACTTCGGTCTTTGAAACAACCATAACACCACTATTTTGTGTCTCCTTGAACTCTTCACTTTGTTTAGTTCGGAATCGATACCCATTATTTACATTGAATCTTCTTGCAATAAAAGACGGCCCTTGTGCGAGGACTCTAACATGTTTTATGATGTTAGATATATCCTCTAACTCATTTACCTGACAAAATTGAAAGATACAATTATAAATACAATATAAGTAAAAGGAGAAGAATTTAGCTTGACCAATGACTTAGACATTCTACTTGATCAATTTTGTTATCAAATAACATTTTTATATAGATAGATGGATGGATAGATAGATAGATATAAAACTTACTTTTTATAATTCTCAACCACCTCTAACTCACAATTGAATAACACATGTCTATCTGCTTGTAACCATGTTTTCTCATCCAACTTAAATACATCTATTCCACCATTTGGCTCCCCAACAGTAGGAAAAATACATTCCTCTTATCAGTGTCATGCTCAATTTGATCATCAATTTTTTTAGAACAATAAGACTTTGAATCTCCACCCTTCAAATATCGTGAACAAAATGTCAAACATTCATTTGCTATGTATGCTTCTGTTATTGAACCTTCTGGGAATGCATGATTACGAACATATGATTTTAAAGTACCCAAGTACCTATAGAATTAGGTCATATTATTATTTTGATATTATAAGATTTACCAACTAAAAATATACAATGAAGATTCAATGATATTATTTGTACCTCCCAATTGGATACATCCATCGATAATGTACTGGCCCCGCAAGTTTAGCCTCTGTTGCTAAGTGAGTAACCAAGTGTACCATAATGGTAAAGAATTCGGGGGGAAGAGCTTCTCCATAGTTGACAATATTTTTGGAACTCTTTCTTCAAGTAACTTTAACTCATCTAGTTTTAACACTTTGCTACATAAAACACGAAAGAATGTGCATAGTTCAATTAAAACAGAACTGATTCTTTTATCCATTGATCTTCGTAAGGCAATAAGAAGAAGTTCTTGCATTATAACATGACAATCATGACTTTTTAGTCCAGATATCTTTCGTCTGCAAATCCAACGTGCGATATTAGATGAATAGTCATGTGGAAACTTGACATTTTCCAAAACTTCATAAAACAAATCTTTCTCCTTCAAAGACATTGTGAAATAATTAGGAGGAAGGTATGTCCTCCAACTAGCTCGATATTGAGGCCATAAGCGTGGTCTTATTTTCATATCCTTCAAATCCAATCGAGCAGGTAAGTTGTCTTTAGATTTTTTATCAATACCCAATAGTGTATAAATTATGTTGTCACACACATTTTTTCCTATATGCACAACATCAAGATTATGGCGCACCAAGTTATACTCCCAATAAAGAAGATAAAAAAATGCTTCTGTTTTTTCATGTGTTATTCATCACCCCACTTACCCCTTCACTTGACTTGCCAAGAGTAAACGCTATATCTTTCAGTTGATTCAACACTTGTGAACCTGATATTGTATAGGGTGCAAGTCTTGTTTCTTTAGTTCCATCAAATGATTTAGCATCATTTCGATATTTATGTTTCGACCTCAAGAAACGTCGATGACCCATGAAACAAAACTTCTTACCATATTTGAGTCTTCTATAATGAGTATTTATGTTGCAAGAAGGACATGCAAACCGAGCAGAAGTGCTCCATCTAGAAAGAGTACCATATGCTGGAAAATCATTTATAGTCCACATGAGAGCTGCTTGCATCTGAAACATATCATTAGTAGAGGTACCATATGTTTCTATCCCAACATCTCATAATTCATTTAACTCTTCTATTAAAGGTTGCAAACGACATCAATATTATTTCTGAGAGCTTTTGGTCCAGGTATCAGCAAAGACAGAATGAAGAACTCTTGCTTCATGCACATCCATGGTGGAAGATTATATGGCATTTAAAATCACTGGCAATGTACTATGAACTGTTCGCATTGTGCCAAATGGATTAAACTCATCTGAAGCAAATCATAAACGTACATTGCGAGAATCTTTGGTAAATTCTGGATACTTACTATCGAAACTTTTCCAAGCTCCAGAATCTGCAGGATGTCGTAGTACTCCATCTTTGTTGCGTTTTTCATGATGTCAACTCATTGCTTTAGAAACTTCTAAAGACATAAATAATCTTTGCAATCTTGATTTTACAGGAAAATACCTTAGGACCTTGGCTGGAATTTTTTTAGCATTATTTTTCCATCTAGAAGCCCCACAAACTTTGCATTCATAAACATCCTTATGGGCAAATTCTTTCCTAAAAAGCATAAAATCATTAGGACAAGCATGAATCTTTTTGTACTTTAAGCCCAAACCTTCAATTATCTTTTTTATGTCATTGAAAGAAAAAGGCAATTCATATCCTTCAGGTAGTGCGTCCTTCAGTAGTCCAAGCAATGAATTAAAGGATTTATTTGACCACTTGAACATGCATTTTGTACGATAGATATGTAACAACAAGGATAATTTTCTAAACTTCTTACAACTAGGATATAATTCTTCATTTGCCTCCTTCATGAGTCTTTCAAACTTATCCATCTCTGGATGAGGTTTCTTTTTAGATGGATGATCAGCATTTTCATGTAGGTTTGGCTCCGTCTCACTTCTTTCATTAATGTCACTATCTATGAACTCTGTACATCCTCCAAATGCATCATTTATCATTCCTCTCATATCATCACCTCTTGCAGTTGCCTGCTTCTGATTATTTACTTCAATATTGTCTGATCCATCTAGAGACTCTCCATGACATAACCAGTTATCATATGATGGCATAATACCATTAACAACAAGATGATCATAAGTCGTTGCTCTATTTACTTGATGGATAAGTACACATTGGATACAAGGACATGAAATTTTCTCTCCTGCTTGTTTTATAGAAAATGCATGGTTTAAAAATCTTCTACTCCATCCAAATGTTATTTACTAAGTCTATCAAAGACATCCATATTATTTCTATAATTGATCATGACGTTCAAGATATGATTTTATTTTCTGTAATTATTGTAGGAGCTGAAAATACGTTAGTAAGAAAGGGAGAAAATTAATCAAAAATGTATTTCAGATAAAACATCCATTTTATTAGTATGTAATTTCTTTTCTCAAAGATATCATTTTAACAATTGAAATGTACATTAAATTTGAATTAATAGTGATCATCATGTTATATGTTCATTTTTAATATGGTAAAAAATACATTCTTATTAATCGCTATTGTGTATCAGGGAACTGAGTGTACTAAATGTCTTTGGGATATAAAAGTCTAATGTAGTGTATCTTAATTGGAATTAGCTAATTTACTATGGAACATAATCAAAGTTCCTAAACTTATATTCATTAAATAGCTTGTTGTGTGGGGTAGATTACTTATTAAAGATAGATTGCAAATGTTGGGTTTCCGGACAGGAGATACTAACTGCATTTTATGTAGTTGAGCAGCCTAGAAAATTAAGGATAAGACGAGCGTAGCAGCTCATGACTTTAAAGGATAAGACCTCTTGAGTATCTTAGGCAACTGATTTTAGACGTATCAAGGACACTTCATCCAATTCTAAGTGTCAACGATCGCTAATAAGTATATAAACCAACTAAATGAGTTGGGGTCGATTCCCACAAGGAGTGGTACGTGTTTGAGAATCAATTGAAAAGTATGAATATAATCAAATCAGTCATAGGAATAGACATTATCTAATAAAAACATAACTCAAATTAAGGGGTGACACGAATATCAAATGGGGGATTTTGGTTTGAAATTATCAACTACAGCAACAAACAACACAGAAATAACAATAATGAGACAGGTTCTTGGGATGTGATTCGATTATAGGCTAATATAGACAAACGGGTAATTGCAACTGTTAGAAACTAGCTTAATGTTAGTGAGTAAGCTAAGTCATAGAGGGAATAAATTTTCTCTCGAACAATTTATCCTGAATCAAGTTGGTTTCTCTCGAACACCAACAAGCAAGCAAATAAGACCAGCCTACACCTTAGTCTATTCACTCTATCGAGTTGAATATGTGGAACTGAGTTTAGGATTCACTCTCTCGAGCTGAACCCATATCAACCCAATAATCACTGACCATTAATCAACAATCTTGGTTTTAAAACCTCTTTATCGAGAAAGCCAAAAACACGAAGGTAGAACTGCATTTGCAACTACAATTCTTTAAATTAAACCACAATTACTGAATAAACTCACTTCTAAACAATATTTAAACTAACAATTAGTAATACCCATAAATTAAATCAGCCCACAATCACATAATCACACCCCAAGAATTGGGATTTTAGCTAAACATCATAAAAAGATAAAAATCGTTACCAAATTGTGTTTCCATCAACTGGGTAAGATTAATTTTGTCCTTACAATGCTCCAAGTTGAAGAATCTCAAAGACCCACTTTCAATTTCTGAAAAGTGAAAAACTTCAATTCTCCAAATCTTAGGAAAAACTAGTCTCAATACTCAGTGTTCAATGTCAAATCTCAAAAAATGATTCAAAGGATTAAAATCTGATAAAATCTTAATGTTTGAAAATATATTTATAGTCACCAAAATATGCTGCGAAAGACCATTCGGCGCAGTAAGTCGGGATCACCGATCAGCTCGGCAATCCGCCCTTTGGTCAATGTCTTCGCCTTTCTGCCTTGGCCTTCAGCTTCCTCAAGTTCTGTAACTTTGGGCGATCCAACACTACATCGCGGAACCACTCGTCGACTGCTCCTTTCTCTCGGCAACTTGGTTTTCTCCTTCAAGGCTTGGCACACTGGAACTTTAGGCGAGGTAATGGCCATTCGGCGATTCGCCAAAGGGACTTGGCGATCACTAGGCTTTCATTTCTTTGTTCTTTCAGCTCGCTTGTTCCTTTTTGCAAATTAGTGTCCATGTTTTGTTCCTCAATCCACATACCTGGAAATCAAGGGTTTTACATCAGTTATTTGCACAAAATAAGCATTTAAGGACACTAAATCATTGTAAATAAGCCCTAAATGACTCCAAATCTCGAACTCATCAACACCCAAAACTTAAACTTTTGTTTGTCCTCAAGTAAAACTCAAGTGGAGCAATTCAAAAAGTATGTCTCAAATAGTGCTACACAAGACTCAATCATGAATGCACACAACAAGACTTAACTTACTCATGCAAAAGGTTCAAGTTGTGACTGACCATTACCAAAGATTCTCAAGCTCACAATTCTTGCTTCAAATGCAAGTTCAAGCTCAACAAATGTGTTGAAATGCCCTCACCCAAAGAATGATTCCATATTCACGCACTATTCTTAAATAATTTATAGCTCCGGAATCACAATCAACACTCACACTCACAAAGATGAACACAATGCATGACTTCACCCATAGGTTTGCCCTTATTTTCTATTCAACACTTGTTTCAGGTCACTCGAGATCAGAAAGGTCTTTTCAAGGCTTGTAACGGGGCTGAGTGTAAAGGTATGGTCATTTAGGCTCAGTGGTTGCTTTCCTCATGAAATGTGGTATGAACTTCACTTTCTATCCTTTTCTTCAATATTTTCACTCATGCTCAAGATTCACCCTATTATTCATTTTCCCATGGAAAATTGGACACCCCATTTCTTTTGCAAATTCCACAACTTTATTTCTCAACTTTTTCATTCTTTTTTTTCATTTTTCTTTCCTTCTTTTCCCTTTTTTTTTTGTATGGAGGGGTTCCATCTTTCTCAAAATCATGAATCAAGGGAGACTTCTTTACACTTCATGATTCACCTTCTCTTTTCACCACACCCCCAACTTAGGCTTTTGGCCTAAGTTGGCTATTCAAACAAACCACATTTCATGAGGATTATAGGTATGGGTAAAGAGAGAGTTACAATTTCATCAAGTTTCTTCCAAGAAAAAGTTAAGGCTCAAAGGGTGCTCAAGCAAAGTTCATACACTCACAAGGCATGCCACAAAGAGGTATAATGTCAAATTGTTTCACTCTTTAAAATTGTTGCCTAAGATCATTTCAAGAGCTTGCATCACTTAGTCAACCGGACCAACGAGGCAAATTCTAGGTCTCATCACACATGTTTCACGGCAAGCTCATCACACAAGGCACTGGCACCAATATAAAACAAGACTCTACACTTTCGCTAGTGTGCAATGTTCATCACAAGAGCCTCTATTCGATAACCAGCTAGTCACAACGAGATTCAAAAAGTTCACATATTGCCTATGCAACTTCACTTGGCCTCATCGTAGCTGCACATTCATTTTTGTTCGATTGAGACACTATTCAAGTCATTGGTATTGATCAAGACTGATACTCAAATTTTCACAAGAACAACCACATTCAAACATAATCAAGAGGTGGTAAAAAAAATTCAAAAGGTTTCGAAAGGGTCCAAAAACCAATTTCATTTAAAACAAAGAGCCACAAGCTCAAACATCCACAAAACAGTGCCAAAACAGAATTTATAGCACAAAACTCAATATATGGACAAAAGTAATATTCACACGAGGTAGGTACGGAAATACCTCACCCCACCACAAACAAAAAGTAATTTGTCCTCAAATGCAAGAAAATATCCAAAGAGTCAACAAAAAGGGACAGAGAGGGAGGTAAAGAAAAGTCTTGTCGAAACAGTCGCTCCATCTGTCGGGGCATCAATGCCTGGTGAAACATCAGTAGTACCAGCTCCACTGGATCCAACCATGGTGGTGTCTCTCAAGAAGGTATGGCGGGCAGTCTTGAACATCGCATCCTCAAGATCTGTGAGATAATCATACACAGCAGCATCTCGCTCCCCAAGCTGCTCCTCATCAGTGTCCGCCTCTGATGCATCAGCTACTATGTCATCCATTTGTGCATCGCCGGTGGTAGTCGAAGGAATCTCAGATGTAGCTGAGCACCCACTGTCTCGACTGCCTCAAATAAAGAGGTGAAGTCTATAGACTTGAGATAGTCTACATCCTTCCTCATATCTGCCACCTCAGTCATCAAAGTCGTCTGTTGAGACCCAATTTTGGCATGACATTTTCAAAATTCGTAACTTTTAAGTTTTATTTATTTAATAGTTCAAAATACATTTTTTATAATTTTAAATAATTTTATCGATAATTATCCTTATTTGTCAATTTTTATCAATTAATTTTAATTACATTATTTTTTGTCACAGTCAGTTGAATACATTCAAATATTTATTCATTTTGATTAATTCATTAGTTCTGTTAAATTGCTTTTTAACATATCATTAGTTACATTCATTACATTTTTTAATATTCATTTTATTTGTTACATTTGTTAATATTAAATTTGATATTTTTCATAGAGTATATACTTATTCGAATATTGATAAGATTTCATACACAGATATTTTATTAGCTAGTGGTTTTGACCCATGGTTTTAAGATAGTGATATTATATTATAGGTGGTTTTCGATTTTCTATTTAAGTTATTTCTTCGTGACTAAGTTGGGGGTGGTGAATATTTTTTAAGATTGGAAGGAAGAATTCAAAATGTGTAAAAAAAAAAACCTAATTTATCTTCCTAGAGTTGCTGCCACCGCCCAGCTCAAAATAGCAACCCAAACCACCTGTTACTCTCCTGTTGTCCACCGAAACACCACCCCAAAACCCCACCGGAAAGCAACACTCCAACAGCTTCTCAACCCACACCAACCATCCACCCAACCTTCATTTCCGGACAGTCAACTAAGCTCCGACGGAGCAACAACAACCGGAAACAACCACACAAAACCTCCAAACCACCATAGGAGTTTCAAGCTCAACAAACACCACTAGAAATCATCCAGACCCACCCTCTCCTTATTTCCGTTTTCCGGTGAAGCCATCCACAACGCAGCCAACAAAACCCAACCAGATTTAAACCTCACTGGTTTAGCTTCGCAATGCCATGAGCTCCGAGTTTCGACGAGCTCGTGACCCACCAAAACAACAACCACCGCCGCTCCACTCTTCCTTCACCATTGCCGGTGAACCGAAACCTCGATTCTTACTTCTCCCCTTCCCCTTTTATGATTTTTTTTCTTTATTGTGCAGGTATTTCGGTTAGTAAAAGCTTCAGCCACGAACCCGCTGGAGCGAAAACAAGTCACAACTCTAACTCCGGCGAAACTTAGTGAACAACAACAATCTAAAGCTCGCGGAGCTTTGGTGAACAACAAACTCCGTCTTCAATAATGCTGTCACTGCCTCTATCTTCCTCCACGCCGGAATCCGGCGAAATCAGACCGAAAACCCCAACCTTCAACACCAAAACTCTACTAGCAGCTTCAAACTCCGGTAACTTCGCATTTTTTATATTTATCTATGTCTATTTTTAGCTGTTTTATTGTTTTACTTTTTGATAGTTGTTTCCATGTTTATTTTGCTTCTCATTTTTCCTTATACCTATGGTTATTCACCCAAATATCATTGTGGCTTTCTTTGCTTTGACTAATATGTTGTTGTTATTTTAGTTGTTATTATTATTATTTTGGTTTTTTATGGTCCAAGACAACACTATTCTTATGTTATTTGGTTACTGTTGTTATTTTAGTTTTATTATTGTTTAATGTTATGTAATTCCTTATTAACTCGTTATGGCAGTGGTTGTTTTTTGTGATTGTTGAATGATTTATTTACTCTATTTGTATTGTTACTTATGTGCTTACCGTGATTTTGATCATGAATCATTTTTTTGTAGTCTCCTAATTTTAGTGGCGCTGTTACCTTTATTTTTTCATTTTTGTTGTTATATCAACCTTTGTTGCTGCTGGCTAGTTGCTTCATACCATTTTTATATTATTTTAGATAGGGTTAATATGATTTAGTGTTTGAAGTGTTTGTTAAAATGGCCAATGAAAAAATCTCTCAGTCGGTTCTGGAGGCCTCCCCATTTTAAAAGATCGAAATTTAGTTTAAGTTTATATTTTTTGTAAGTTAAATGGCCGATGACGAAACTACCGTTGATTTCCAAGGCCTCCCATGTTAATAAGACGGATTTTTATTTTTAAATTGTTATTCGAGTTATTCATTTTTATTCATATTTATTTATTACTAACACTTTTACTAAGTGTGTTTACAGGTACCCCGGAGTTGCTTCTCATTGAAGCTATTCAAATGAAATTCAAATTATACTCTTTATTCACTATTTTGTTTACATTGACGTTAGGCAAACTTAGGCCATTTCTTGTTTTATTGTTTCATTTTATTACTTGATATCACTTGTTTATTATATTTGTATATTTGTTTTTATCTCCTCCTCAATTTGAAAAAATGAATTCAGTCGGGACCCATAATTGTGAATTTCGAAGGATGCCTAACACCTTTCCTTCGAAATAACTTGAACCCCTTACCTAAAATCTATGACGACTCCTTTAAAATTCGTTTATTCTTAAAATTCTTTTAAAATTTAATTAATTGATTATTTTTCAGTCACCACGACGTTTCTCCTTATTTGAATAAAGTGGGGATGTAAACACCGTCACCTCTGAAGACTCCCCCTATCGCCGCTCACAAGTCTCGACTCTCGCATTCAAATCATCAATAGAAGTAGTGAGGGGGGTCAGTTCAGCAAGGATGGCACTCTCAATCATCCATGGGAATGCAGACTCTAGTCGGGTAGCCCTCACATCAACCGAATGGACCAAGTGCCCCATCTTCAGGATCATAGCCTGAGTAATCCTGGCGGGCTGGGCAGTGGCAGAAGTACCAAGAGCCTAGGAGGAAGAAGTGGGAGCAGGTGTACCTGAAGGCCCTGAGGCCAGAGTAGGCAAAGATGCCTCTGCAGGTATCATCTCTAAATCAATCTTCGGGAATGTGTCCACCGAAGCCGCTCTCCTCTTGTTTGCCTCCTCTCGAGTGTACTCGGCCTCTATATGTTGGATGTCATTGGAGGACGAAGTAGTGACCTCAATATTTCTCATCGCATCCCGAAGAACTCCAGCACGTCGGCACAACTCCGTAATCAGCACAGGGAAAGGAAGAGATGTATGACGTTGTTTGGCCCTCATGGCCATCTCCTGCTCAATAATAAGTCCCAAGTTGAGCTGCCTCCTTACTAAGATTGATCCTAAATAAGCTGCCTTTGCATGATAGAGGATGGATTCATTCTGCGAAGGCATGATGGAGCTCCTGATGAATCTGAACCAATACCAGGCAGCTACATTCAAATCTTCTTCTCTATCTGGACTCCAGCCTCAATCCACCTCGGGGTGGTATCAAAAATGAGGGGGGCAAGCCAGCCCTTTAGGTCATCTAGGGAATGAGTTGTTACCAGACCCTCATAGTCATGCTCGAACCTTGTGGATCTCTCAGGGGCAACGTTTATGAGATCGCTGCAACACACAACTTCTTTACCCCAGACCATAATCGACTTCACCGGTCTGAAGGCACTGGCCTTCTTCTTCCCCTGAGGAACCAGATCACCGTAAGAAGAGTATAACTCACGGACCCAGGTGGGGATATATGGGCCTCGAGGCCTGGTGAAGATATCAAATCTCTGCCACTGGAGTATCTCCCTCACACGGGAGTATCTACCCTCTAGGCCCTCCGTGGATAGTAGTTTCTCCTCAAGAATGGTCCACACCGCATCACCTTTTAATCTATTAAGTAGCCGGGGAGGAGGTACCACTAGTGGCATTGGAGCCACAGGAGGTGCCGGAGTTGGCACAGTCTCTGCTGTAGAAAGGGGTGGCTGGTGGGACTCTCACCGAGTCAGGACGAGACCTAACATGTATCTCAGCTCTTCTGGACTACAGTGACTGGTCATCATCTGGTTCAGAGAACGCAGCTTGGGAGCCTTCACTGTCAAAGTTGTGCTCCGGAACCTCAGTCATAGGCCTCTTGCCTTTACCCTTGCCTCCCTTGGAAGCTCTGCCCTTCCCTTCTTGGGAGGATTGGCTCCCCCTTCATTTATCACGATGCCCCGTGCTCTTTTACGGGGCGGCATGTAAGGTTGGTTCTAGCCATATCTGCAAAACATCAAAAAAAGTTAGAATCATTTCAGGGAAAGATGCAGAAAAATAGTTGTAGATAGACTGACCGAACTGGTCGGCGAGTCGGCGAATCACTTTGGTGAGCTAAATCGGGCTTGCCGAAAGGATTGGCTTCAAAAATTTCCAGAAAAATGGCATGTCGGTGAAGGGAAGGGCCTTTTGGCGAATCACCGACAACATTCATCTAGCAATGACTAGCTCGCCGAGAGTTACAAGGGGTTTGAGGCGCAAAAAAGACGATCAAGAAAGATAATCGGCAAACTCAGGCTTCGTGCTGAAAGTTACAGAACCCAATTTCCAATTTAGCATTAAATTAAAGGCGATCTAGGAGGATTGGGCGAACCACCAAGTGGTTCGGCGAGCTCGACCCAGCCCGCCAAACTGCCCAACGTGCCTATTTTCAACCCCAACTTCTAAATTTAACCCTACAGTCCCCGAAAACAAAATTAAACCATGCACTTATTCAATTAGACTTAAACCCATGCCCCTGGGATACTCAGACTTCTCCCTATTTAGCCAAATTTGGCCATTTGACGACTTTAGCCCTTAGGAATGACATCAACCACTCCATCATTGGGCAAAGTGTGTCATTTGGCACAAATGTGGGTTACTTAGACTTCACCCGACTAGACCCAACAACAAAATAGCACAACCCCATAATTTTGATCAATTTTAAGCACGAGAATTTCTGGAAATCAACAATTAATCATTATAGGCAAGATATTCAAATTAAAACAGGCATTCAAGCATAAAATTACGATCAGAGAGGCCCAGTACACATCACTAAGATAAGAACAATTGCAAATGAGAAAATCGCTAAATAGGAGTTTGGAGTTAGGAAAACCAACCTTTAATGCAGATTAAATAAGTTGTAAAGCTAGGCGACAATGATATCCAACTACGAACACACAATCGATGACTAATACGCGATAAAAACATAAGAATATATGAAAATATAGTGCGGATGTGAGTTTGGGAAGTTTAAAAGTGAGGGAATGTGAAAGATTTTGAACTTTTGAACTTTTGGCCATTAAAACCGTCCAGTTCTCGCCCATTCGGCGACATTAGTTTTGCTCGCCGACCCACTCGGTGACACTTCGAGTGGGCACTTACCTCGCTGAGTTTTACAGGACCTCCAGTTAATGTGGGGGTCCAAACGGCGGACAAAGTTGTGATCGCCGACCCGTTCGGTGACACGCCGATTTGCTCCTGGGCTCGCCGAGTTTTACAGACTCCAATTTTGAAATTTCTTGAGTCCAACGGCAGTCCAAATCGGGCTCGCCGACCTCTTTGGCGAGTTTCCAACTGGAATTTTGGCTCGCCAATCATCACTTTTCAAACACATTCTACTTTTTTACCTGCACATTCAACACACTATTATTTCAAAAACAAAAAGAAAGCAAATAAGCACTTGGGTTGCCTCCCAAGAAACGCCTTAGTTAACGTCGTGGCACGACGCAAGTCAATGCTCAAACCTCATTCTTGGGGTTGGCCATAATGTCACTAGGCAACCCCCCTAGTTGTCTCAGGTTTAAATGGGAAGAAATATGACCCATCTAGGTCTCCAACTGTTTGATAGAGACGGAGTGAGAGGTGACCGTCTGGCTAAGGGACGATACGTCGTCCATCATCTCTTTCAAGATTTCATCGGACCCATCAACCTTGTTGAGGATACGCGAGAGCATATCCTCAGAACGACCACCCTCGGAATCCTTAGGCTTTTGGCGCTCGTGGGCAGGAATGTACATGTCCTTCTACCCATCCCTTTCCTTCTAAGTGGAATTTCGATCCCTCCACTCTCTATCACAATCTCTCCAACCTTCATCCCTGCTCCAACCTTGGTTACCACCCTGCCTCGGATAGTTTGCACGATAACCACCTCCTTGGTTTGCTAGGAAATTCACCTCCTCATTATACAATGCTTCAAACTTGGCCTCTTCGGGGTTCACACACCCAACACCCACGGCATTGACACTTCTAGCACCAGCTCCCATGACATTTTAAGACAAAATGTCAAGTTGGGTCATGATCTTGGCCATGTTTTAGTCCCTCTCTTGGTCTTTATCCATCTGCTCCTTTGTCAGTTTGAAAGTGAGAAGAGAGACCTGGTTTTCGCGGGTGTTCCATGCCCGGTTGATCTTTGTCATGCCATCCAAAAGCTGAGTTGCTATCACATAAGGTTGTTGCATCAAACCTCCTGGAGAGAGTTGTTGAGCAACACCCTTGTTTACCGAGTCAAGGCTTCGGTTAAAGTATTACAGCAACACGTTGTCAGGCAAGCCATAAGTTTGGCATTGTAGCACCAACTTATTGAATCGTAGCCAAGTCTCGTGAATTGGCTCGCCCTCCAGACGATTGAAGCTCTGAATGTTTTCCCAAAGTGTCATCATCTTCAAAGGGGGGAAAAATCACACTTGCAATGCGGTAATCAGTTCTTCCCAATAAGTGATGGAATCTCTTGGAAACTCGGTCAACCACTTGCACGCTTCTCCCATCAGAGAAAACGGGAACAATCTCAATCAGACCAACTCTTGTGATATGTTCTTGAAGGAGAACGGCCCGCAAACATCAACCAAATTTCTGATATGCTCATGGGGATCCTCATGAGTCAATACACCAAACAACCCATTCAATTGCTAGAGCTGCAGCATAGTGTTAGTAATGTGGAACACAACGTTCCCTTCAACCGGAGGCAAGCGAATGGCCCCAATTCCGCTCATTAGATGAGGGTCATTAACATTAGGCTCATTGACATCATTGAGGTTACCGATGTCATTTTGGTGTCCCACTTGGCTACCATTGCTTTCGTTCACACTCATTTCCGTTGTTCAAAACACAAACAAACAAGCCAAAACTAAAAATAAGTAGATTCAACTAAGACTAAAAAGAACAAAATTCAACTTAACCAAATATTCTCAAACAACACCACTCCCCAGTAGTGGCGCCATTTTTATTTTAGAAGTATCAAGGATACTTCATCCAATTCTAAGTGCCAATGATCGCTAATCAATATATAACCCAACTAAATGAGTTGGGGACGAATCCCACAGGGAGTGGTACGTGTTTGAGAATCAATTGAAAAGTATGAATATGATCAAATCAGTCATAGGAATAGACATTATCGAATAAAAACATAACTCAAATTAAGGGGTGACACGAATGTCAAATGGGGGGGTTTTTGTTTGAAATTATCAACTACAACAGCAAACAACACAAAAATAACAATAATGAGACGGGTTCTTGGGATGTGATTTGATTATAGGCTAATATAGGCAAACGGGTAATTGCAACTGTTAGAAAATAGCTTAATGTTAGTGAGTAAGCTAAGCTATAGAGGGAATAAATTTTCTCTCGAACAATTTATCCCGAATCAAGTTGGTTTCTCTCGAACACCAACAAGCAAGCAAATAAGACCAGCCTACTACTTAGTCTATTCACTCTCTTGAGCTGAATATGTGGAACTGAGTCTAGGATTCACTCTCTCGAGCTGAACCCGTATCAACTCAATAACCACTGACCATTAATCAACAATCTTGGTTTTAAAACCTCTCTCTCGAGCAAGCCAAAAACATGAAGGTAGAACTGCATTTGCAACTACAATTCTTTAAATTAAACCACAATTACTGAATAAACTCACTTCTAAACAATATTTAAACTAACAATTAGTAATACCCATAAATTAAATCAGCCCACAATCACATAATCACACCCCAAGAATTGGGAATTTAGCTAAACATCATAAAAAGATAAAAATTGTTACCAAATTGTGTTTCCATCATCTACTGGGTAAGATTAATTTCGTCCTTACAATGCTCCAAGTTGAAGAATATCAAAGACTCACTTTCAATTTCTGAAAAGTGAAAACCTTCAATTCTCCAAAGCTTTGGAAAAACTAGTCTCAATACTAAGTGTTCAATGTCAAATCTCAAAAAATGATTCAAAGGATTAAAATCTGATAAAATCTTAATGTTTGAAAATATATTTATAGTCTCCAAAAATATGTTGCGAAAGACCATTCGGCGCAGTGAGTCGGGATCACCGATCAGCTTGTCGTTCTGTCCTTTGGTCTATGTCTTCGCCTTTCTACCTTGGCCTTCATCTTCCTCAAGTTCTGTAACTTTAGGCTATCCAACACTGCATCGCGGAACCACTCGCTGACTGCTCCTTTCTCTCGCCAACTTGGTTTTCTATTTCAGGGCTTGGCACACTGGAACTTTAGGCGAGGTAATGGCCATTAGCGACTCACCAAAGGGACTTGGCGATCACCAGGCTTTCATTTCTTTGTTATTCAACTCGCTTTGTTCCTTTTTGCAAATTAGTGTCCATGCTTTGTTCTTAAATCCAGATACCTGGAAATCAAAGGTTTTACATCAGTTATTTGAACAAAATAAGTATTTGAGGACACTAAATCATTGTAAATAAGCCCTAAATGAGTCCAAATCTCAGACTGATCAGCAACTAAAGATAAGACTAGCATCGCAACTCAGGCCACTAAGGAGTTGTCCAATGAAGCGACTCAGGCTACAAAAGATAAAGGCTTCAGAAATAATGGTGTCGGTTAAAGAAAAGACTCAAGATGGTGAAGAGAAACGTATGAAGCATAATTTTGGCATGGCTGATACCTATGAAGATCCTATTGTCACAAAAAATGTTAGATCATTAGACTGGCCTATTCTAGTATATATTTTTTTACTTGGATCTCCTTTTAATTTGTTTATGATGGATTCAAGTACTCATATATCTTGTGTTTAGCAGCTGCTTGGTTGTTCCTTTAAAGTTTCCCCCCTTTCGAGGGGATATAATAAAAGATTTTCATACCTTTGTACTGCATGAGATATGGGGTTAATGAGATTCTTATGTTGATCAGGAATAATGTCTGGACAAGAGAAGAAAATAAGTGATTGTTGCAACATACCAAGCTGTAATCTACTACACATGGCTGACTTGCAATTAGAACACATTCAGGAAGGGAACATAACAGTATCTTTGTAGTCCAACAGGTTAAACGCATTATCAGTGAAAGATTAATGACGGTACAAACTACAAGGCATAGGAGTAAATGAATTTATTTATTTCAGAGAATCAGTAACTAGGTTGTGCTTGAGGTCTACTAATCTGTTGCCAGATAGTTGGTAACCAAATTATCGATTTTCTTAGTTGTACTCTTTCATTTATTGTTATGGTAATGTTTCGCATTTTATGGCCAAAAAAACACATATTCTAGTAAGTGTCTAAAACAGAAAACTAAACGAACGACAAGAGTATTAGATAAAAGATTCAAGGACAAAAGCTAAACTACTAGAAAACAGAGTAAAAGGAAGACAAAGTAGTGACTGGCCGAGGTTGAGTGATTAAAGGAAGATTATTAATAATAAATAAAATCATCAAAGTCTAAGTTACTAATACTTTATCATTACCTACCGTGTTTATAGTTGAGATAGTTCAAAGAAAAATTTAACTGATAAACGATAGATGCAGCAGTTCAAGACATATAAACATTAGTTTCAGCATTACAATGTATCATTAACGTAAAGAGATATCGTAAAACAAATTGACTGACTAATTTACATCCACCTAAAATAAGATTCTTATAGCTGATGTTTTTAGAAATTTATAGTCAAGAATTCAAGTATTTAACATGAATCTAAATAACAGTGAGCTCATGGAATCAAAACAATAATTGTTGTAAAAACATAAATCTCAACAACAGAGGGTCTATTTAATTGTTAAACTTGAAAATTTCAAAGAAGATATCTTAAGTCGTAGTCAAAACCAAACAACTCTTTTCTTGTACTAGTTCTCGTAATCATAATAGAGCTTTTCAATGATCATAAGTTACAGCTCTATTAACAGCCACGCGCCTTAATATGTTAAAGTCACGCACCTTCACATAACAGCCACGCACCTTAATGTATATTAACAGAGGAACCGATTCAATCAATTGCAATCAAACCAAAAGCAACAAGAGATCACAAACACAGGGGAAAAAACATACTTTTATGAATCTCAAATCACTTGAAAATCACAATTAATGCCTAAAAACAAATTAGTTTGTCAAGTATATTTTATGTTTTCTTCCCAACTAATGACTAAAAAATGATTTATGAACATGGTAGAAAACAAGTTACAGGGTTGAATTCTCAATGAAGATCTACAGAGCAACAAAGATAATAGAACATGATAGAAACAGAGGAGTGGAGAAGAGTGATCTACATACTTGAAATTTTCTAAAAAGCTCGTTGTTGCTTGATATCGCTGCTGTGAAAGAAAAATATGTTGATGAACGTCGTTGTTGTGAAAGCAATATATGATGTAGGATGCGCCAATTTGATGAATTAGGTTTGGGAATCCTTATGTGCATGGGAGATATTTTAGTACTACTATTTTCCTTATGCGTGTAAAAGATCTTTTGTGGTTATTCATGTTTACCTTAGAGCTTAGGAAAACCTTTTTCTTCAGATTTTAGAGAAAGGCGCGAGTTAAAAAAAATAAGGAAAGGCGAGAGTTTTTATTTTTAGAAGAAAAAGATACTTTTTTGCGGCTATTCTTTCTAATTGCTACTAAATATATACTTATTACTTCCATTACATCTTAGCCATTGATATTTTGCCTCGCGTGAATGTATTAGCGGCAATTACCTTATTGCCACAAATAATTGTTGCTAAAGTTCATTTTTGCCGTAGTGGTATCTCGATCATATTGAACTTTGGGTGGAGGATCATTGTTGGATTTTGGCACCATTATAGGCTATGAGACTGTATTAGTCGATGCATTTGGCATGAAAAATGGATTACCAATCATAGGCGTACTCAAAGGGTGCACCGTAGAAGTTCCAGCGGCATTGGATGTGTTAGCATAGAGGTCAAATCCAGGTGGATAAATTGGATCACTTGTCGACACTTGGATACAGGGTGGTATATTTCTATTTAGATAGTCAGGGATTGAAGACGGTGGAGCATGTCCATTCATCCAGGCTTCGTACATTTTCGTCATTTGTTGTCTTAGCATCCTCACTTCTTCTATTGACACTATTTCTTATGAAACCATCTGATTTTGGACCTTATCATTGTTTGACTCATTTTTCGTATTTGCGGGTCATTTTCTTTTTCCCTTTTGACCTTGTATAATAAGGATGAGATGTCAGCTTAACCACAAACCAACCACCTTTAAGTTAACTATGTGCATGGATAATAAAGCTTGTTAGGGTTAGGCCTTCTTCACAAGCCTTTTTATAGAATGAGTTTTAGAAAGTCCAATGTTTAATCTTGACTTGCTCAACTATTTCTATTTCTTTAATATAATTTGGTTATTTATTATTTTTTAGAACGATTTGATAATACATTGATCAAACTTGTTAGAGATTGCGAGTGTAACATGCTTGAGAACGTGAATAAGGTCTTAGCAGATTTATTTTTTTACTAAAATTAACAAAACTATTTTTTTTTTTAACTTTGAGATAAGAAAGAAATATTTTGTTTTTGAAACTTTTGAATAAAGAACAAACAAAATTCATTTAATTTTGGATAAAAGTTATACATTTTTTTTGAATAAGGATCACCGAACCCGAAAAGGATTGCCTACATATCTCACATGGAAAATCACGTGTGCGTAGTTCGTTCAGATCGGACAGTTAAATAAACTTTAAGACATTTACACTTGACTTAACAAATGCATTACTTTGCTTTCGTAATAGTTTGAAATTTTATTATTATTATTAATTATACAAAATAAACTTATATATATATATATATATATATATATTTAAAAAGTTAAGTACTGAAAAATCTTTTATTTCATTTTTTAAAAAGGTATAATTACTTCAAAAAGAAGATGTATTTTTATATTTTCTCCTCTCTTTTTTTGTAAAAATCGAAATATAACATTTTTTCATAACACTAATCACTACTAAAATGAGTCCAACTTATAAAGATTTTATAAATAAATGCATTTTCATGTAGCACATAAAATGATCAAAGTGATTAAGTGAAAGAGGGACACTTGTACTAGACGGACTCAATTCTTCTTTCAAGTCTCACTAAGTCAAATGCAAATGATGCAAATAAGCAGATCCTACTAGGGATAAGCATGTCTATGTTCAAACCTGAAGGAGATAGGTATCTAGACTGGCTTACTCGAGTGGACAACTCGAGCCAGGGAGGGACAACTTATCGGTAGCAGCACTATTCCGACTTCATTGCTGTTCGAATCCCGCCTAACATATGTGACTAAAAGTCCATCACTGGGTTTCAAGACACTCCAGTTTTATCTCAATTTAAAGTAAGATACATAACTGCATTCATCTGAACGTGTGTGAAGTGTTTTAGAGACTCCTAAGGTGTGCGCGAGAGAAAACAATTTAGTATTGTTCAACAATAAAAAAAGCAATAAATAAGCAGCAAGTAGCACATTAGTCCATGATACGCAATATATCCAAATTAAGTAATAAAATCAAGTAAAACTCAATATAACAAATCTCAAATTCTTGTTATTCCCCAGTGGAGTCGCCAGAGATGTCACACCCCTTTTTCGCACGACGAAAGGGTTTTTCCAATTTAAGTGATGGTATTGAATATGGATTATTTTATTTTTTTCAGAGTCGCCACTTTGAATTGAGTTATGGTGTTCAAAGTCACCTTTTTGTTTAATCCCTAATAAAAAGGAAATGACTCTTTATTTAGTCAGCGAACTAGAATTTCGGGTAAGCAATTCTATTGACCGAGGGGAAGGTATTAGACATCCCTCGAGCCCCATGGTTCTAGCACGAACGCTTTTATTAACTTATACTTCTTTTAACTATCTTTTGGATATATCTTTATAGTCCATGATTGCTCGTATTTTTTATTTGTTGAAGTTTTATTTGGTCTCGAACTAGATACGTAACTGTATTTTTGGTCTTCACGATTAAAGACATAACTGAATCTTATTTTTTTATAAGTCTCTATTAAATTAATAAAAGTTAATTATATTATTGGACAAGGTGCATCACCGCATTCTTGAGTTTATTTTAATTGTCTCTAAAAAGATGTGCAACCGCATTTTTAATCGGAACAAATATTTTAAATGTGTCTAAAATTTAGTCTAATTACTAAAAAAACTAATATTTTATCCCTTATAAATAAAACCAAATATATAAAAATAAATAAATGTTGAGGATACAATCTATAATTCTGACATCATTTTTATATCTTTTTATTTTATATTTTATAAAATACTTTTATTACTCTTAAAATTAACGCCAAAATTCAGCATACACTTTTTAATCCAACAAAATAATAATGAACTGTAAAAATAATTCTCATTTTTGTTTGATAAAAATAAAAAATGACAATAATTTCTTTGAGCCTAATGATCCCTACTTATTATTATTGACATATAAATCAAGATAGTAACTAAGGAATAAAAAAGGAAAATAATCACCAATTATAGTTATCTTAACTCATTTAATAAGATACAACGCTTAACCAAATATTCATTTCAATTAAATCATGAATCGAACAAAAATATAAGAAAACATATCACATAGTTACATCAAATTTCATGAAAAAATTAAAGAAATATGATAAAGTTTAACTTTAAATAAAGAGAATAAGTACCGTAAAATTTTGACAGAACCTCAATTAGAACGCCCACAAATTTGTAAATTATATGTAATGGTATATATATTGTGTGTTGTATGAAAATAATAAGAAAGGAAGAAAAGATGTGAATATGTTGGTAAATTTTAGAAAGAAGAATAAAACAAAGATGTTTGTGTTCTTTTTTCTTGTTTGTAGGTTGCTGAATGGTTTTTTCTTCTTGATGTGTTGTGCGTGTGTTTGCTGATGTTTTTTTCCTATCTTTTTTCTTCTTCTTCTTCTTCTTTTCTTTCTTTTGTGTCTTTGTTTATAGAGGTTGTGGGTGTGTTGTCTGATTGTGTAGTATCTTGATTGTTTTTCTTTCTGAGAATGGGTAGTATATGTAGGGGTAGAGGTTGATGATTGTAATGGGGTGGGAAATTAAGGGGTTAATGGGGTACTGTTGTAAGTGTAGGTGGGTTGGGGTAGTGGGGGTAGTTTAGGGGAGGATAATGGGTATTTTTTATAAATTAAATATATACAAAATTATAATAATAACAATATTAATTATATTGAACTAATGAAATATAAAAAATACTAAATGGCTAATTAAAAAATATAATTAAGAAATAACTAGTTTATTCATTAAATCTAAATTAAAAGAAAATATATATTTTTGTAAATTTTGTTTTCATTATAACAAAACTTGCACTAATAATGCAACTCCATTTTTGTAGTTTTCAAATATTTAAGGTAAAAGAAAAATATCTAATTTATATGTAAAAGCAATATTTCTGTACTAAAAATGGTCTAAGACTTAAGTTCGGTCAAAAATTACGTGCCTACATTTATGACGTTAATTACCACTACAAAAGGTTCTTCGGTAATGTTTACCTGAGGTGTAGGACCACATTTTTAGAATCTACAAAATAGAGCAATATTCCCTATCACACCTCGAGCCTACACCCTGGACGTGACCGGTACTTGAGAATCATTGTTGGTCCCCCAAGCAAACCCTCATCATGGCTGACTACAAAAGAAAGACTAACTCAAGCATACACAAGCATCAAAAATGACGAATTGTTTTAAAGCATCTTATCAAATCTTTAAATTTAATATGAAAATACTAAGTATTAAAAATAAAGTTTTAAATAAAGTATACAAAATTGAATACTACAAGATTGTCTATCTATGAAGTCTCTACTGTATAAAGATAGGTATCAGAGAAAGACACCTCACACCTCAAAGCGTTACTACCAGCAAATCATAAAACTAGAGTTCTCTGAAAGCAAGGAGGCCTTACGAAAGGCTGATAAGCGGATGATGTGATCTCAATGGGTCTCCTGTTGATGATCCTAAGTAACTGAATCTGCACCATGAAATGATGCAGGTCGAATGACATCAGTACATTGAATGTACGAGTATGTCATAGGGCTGAAAAACACAAATAAATGAACTGAAAGGCTGAAAATAACTCAGCTGAAATATAGTAAAAATCATGATGAAACTCATTTAAGCTCTTATAATGTAAGAATGCAATAATAGTAAATACTGAACTAAAATGTCTATATAAAAATATGTTTTACTTTACTTGACTGGGAGTTTCTCTATACAACGTGTTACGTACGTTGCCAGAGCCGCTCTATACCTTTCTGGAGTATAAGACAATGTTGAACCGATGGATCCACTAAAAAACCTTCTTTAGGCAGGTGTGGAGTCGCCTGTCTTGCGGTACGATCCTATCTAAGTTGGCGGCGTAACTTATGGAGTTTGAGTTATCTGAACTCTTACCCTAAATTGGTGTTCAATACTACTCCCAAAATATAATTGAATGCTTATGTAAAAGTACTCTCTGGGTTGAGATAGTTTCTCAAAAAGGCCTCTTTAAGACGTAACTGAAGTTGTACTAGATCTGTTTGAAATACTCTGAAAAATTCTTTATACTTTTCTCAAAATAGTGATCCCTTTTTTAATGTAAAAATGGTACATTCGGAACCGTAAAGTTCCCTTACAACTCTTGAAATAACTTGTATTTAGGTTGTAATCATGAAAACAATATTTGAAATCATATTCTGGTCTGATCATTGATGACACGAGAAGTCATACTGTATAAACATTAATGGCATATCTAGATGTCATATTGCTTAAACATTGATGGCATACTCGACTGTCATACTAGTCATAAATCGTAGTTCTTTTCTCAATGTGAAAATAGTACTTTTGGAACTATTTATGATCCCTTGAACTCTTCACAAAAGATACTTTAAAATACTCTTGAACTCGCTTTAAAATTCCAAAATCAATGCATTAAAATAAATGCACAAAGTCTTTCAGCAAAATATCATCAACTAGGGTTCATGTGAAATAAAAGCATGAACAACAATCCAATAGTTATGCATAATATAGTGCAACTCATAATCAAGAATTTAGAATTCTACATAAATAATTTAAATCATATCAAGAATTTTTTAAACTAAGGGTGTAACCCTAGATTAATCTTTTACCTACTGAATTAAGATGTAGGGCATGAGTACGAACTCAGTCCTTCACTATGAATAGCCTTACATACCTTATATGCTCCAAATTCTTGAGAATAGTGAGATCTTTGGATGAAAAGATTACAAGAATTTGTTTCTTGAACCTTAGAGATGAGTTCTTAAGGAGCTTTCTTCAAAAAATCTATGAATTTCATGAGTAGGAGATATTAATTCTTGTTAAGATGAAGGAATTATGAAGTTCTATGGTAAAATCTTACCTTGGATGATGGATGAACCTTGTAGGAAGTTAGTTTCTTAAAAACTTTTCTTTCTAGGGTAAATTTATGAACTAGGGAGGTGAATTACATATTTGGGGGTTTTTAAAAGACACAGGCACCAGCCCGCCCGCACGGAAAATGCCTCAGGCGCGCAGCCAATTGTGCAGGAAGGCAATGGCTACTGCCACGCCGTGCGGCCGGCACGTGGCAAGATAGTGTCCAGTAAAAAGGCATAAATTTTTACTCTGAACTCCAATTGATGCAAACTTGGTGGCGTTGGAAAGAAGACTCATAAACCTTTGATTTAATAGGTTATGTTCCATCTGACTATTCATATTCTAAGATATATGTTCATTTGAATTTGATCATGGCATAAACTAATGCGAAAAACTTAGCGGGTAGAAGAACATTGAACTTGACTTAGTGTTAGAGGTCCCTTATGACCCTAAATTACTCTTGATACCCTTTCTACACTTAGTTAAAAACATAAAAACACACAATCAAGTAGTACATCACCAAGTTCAAGCTCATATACTAAAGACAAATGATTCAAATTCGAAAAGTAAATTTTTGGATTGTTACAATATCTCCCCATTGAAATCATTCATCCTCGAATGACGGTTAAACTAACCATGGAAGGAAAAAGAGTTACACTTACTTTTGACTTCTGAACTTTCTTACTAACATAGGAATAACTCATTCATACTGAGAGTTTTGAACCGTCTATGGCACATAAGTCACGAACGTTATGAGCGTGAACATAGTCACGCACTAACTTAAACTATATGACATGAAACAAATGTATCTTGGCACTAAGTAAAAATAGAGTAGGACTACTTTGCCTTAAGAGATACGACTTCAAGCTTTCACGTCTTGCAATAACTCTAAATCATGCCCTCCTTTATGAATACTATATGTAACACCCCGGAAAAAAATTTGAGCTAAGACTTGAACCATCCTTCGTAGTGAGTAAGTTTTTACCAAGGAATTTAAATTTTTCCTTAGTGTTAAGGTCACTAGATGTTGCACCTTGTGTTCCAAAAAGAACTAGAGAGAATTTATTCAAGTCATTCCTTAGTTTTTCTAAGATTTGGGTCAACTTCAAACGTCCATAACCTTCAGTACATGATGAGTCAGATGGACCATAAGATACAAAATGAAAGATTTTTGAATTATCTTTCCAACGCCACCGAGTTTGCTAAATTTTGAGCTCGTATGAGGGAGATATACCCATCTAAAGTCAGACTATCTATTTAAGGAAAGTTACCTGAATTTACGAGGGGTATTTTGGTCTTTTCATTAGCCTATCAGATTTAATTCATTTTTAGTAATTAAATAGGGGTCTAAACTGATTTGGTTCAGTTTGCACAATCCAAATTCACGCTAGGGTTTTAGAGAAGAGTTCAAGAAGAGAAAAGAGGAGAAAAGTCAAGGTTTCATCAAGTTCTTGAGATTTCGTTGTGGATTCGCCAAGGGTTTGATCCCTAAGAGGTATGTAAGATTCCATAGTATTGGATTCGTTCACCCACGCTCCAATCATGATTT
Organism: Solanum paucissectum; assembly: GCA_029582445.1. Lineage (NCBI taxonomy): Eukaryota > Viridiplantae > Streptophyta > Magnoliopsida > Solanales > Solanaceae > Solanum > Solanum paucissectum. The sequence continues at coordinate 16,348 of JAJONZ010012739.1, read as the reverse complement.
ATTCAGCGTAATTTCATTCTTGAAATTTAGGGATTTAAGTTCTTGATGATTTCTTGATAACTTGAAGTTTCATTCTAAATATTGTTGTGTTGGGATTTTGAAGAGTTCTTGAGATAAAAGTTCGTGAATTGAGGGTGGTTTGGAGTAGATTATTGTGTACATAAGTTGAGTATTCGAATCTAAGTGATGGGGAAAGAAACCATTCAATTCTAGGCGAATTAGGGTCGAAAAATGAGTAAGAAAAAGACTGACAGAAACAAAGTACTAGGTCCGCATCGCGGACCTCTTCCTTCCAAGTAAAATTTTCCTCTCCGCGTCGCGGAGAGAATGTGGACTCCACTGTTTCAAAATAGTATTTCGACCAAACATTATAATTCATCTCCGTGTCACGGACTTGCTCCCCAGATAATGTTTTTCAACCGTTTCTCATTATTAACTATCTAAAACTCATTTAATAATCATGATATCCTTCCAATCATAAATCATAACCTTGAATTCATAATTCAAATTCAAGGTAGAGTTAAGAGACAAGTCTTAAGAGTTCTTTCGAGTCTGTTGAGAAAGTCCCTTTGAGTCTTTGGAAGAGTCTTCTACAAATTCTATTAACTTGTTTCAAGACTCAAGCAAGTGAGCAGGAGAGTGAGTAGAATGTATTCATGAGTCTATAGTCTCATCGAGATCCTTCATATCATGAATCATAACTCTTGAATCCATAATTCAAATTTAAGATAGAGTTAAGAGTAGAGTTCAATAATGTCTTTGAGTTCAATTGTGAATCCTTTGAGATCAACTATCAATTTGAACTAAGTTTTGAGGAAGTAAGTATGAGAATGAGAAGAGTTGTATACATGGGTTCCATATTGTTATGTAGTCCTCGAATCGAGTCGTTCATGCCCATAAATTCCGCATGAACTTCATAAATTGAATAACTTTGAGAGAAGTAGTATCTTCAAGTTCTAAATCTTGAGTATTGAGTTTCTAACCCTTTTGAGATTATATTCCTAATCATGGAACTATTACATGTTACCCATGAAGTCCTTGAGTTGAGTTGTTCATGCCCATAATTCCGTATGAACCCTATGAGTTGAACATTCTTGAAATGAGCAGTATCATTGAAGTACTTGAGTTCTTGAGTTTCAAGTATTGAGTTCTATGTATGGTTATTGAAAACCTTGAATTGAGTCATTCATGTTCATAATTCCACATGAACCCTATGGTTTGAGTTATAAATTTTGAGAAGCTTTTTAAAGCCAACCCTTGAGTTCTTAAACCGAGTTTTGAGAAAGTAAAGATGAGTTTTGAGAAAAGAGTTTTCTAAAACATGATTAGTATGACAATCGAGTATGCCATCAATGTATGAGTAGTATGGTATTTATATATACTATTAATGTTTATGAAGTATGACTTTCTGAGTTATCAATGATCATATTAAAATATGATTTTGATATATTTTTTAGAAAGAATTTTCATGAGCAGTGTTGAATACCATCTCTTTTAAGAGAAAGATCTTTTGAGTAATTATCTCAAACCACAAAAAAAGTTATGTTTTTAAGCATATGAGCTAGTACATTTTGGGGATAATATTGAGCATCGATAAGGGGACGAGTTCAGATAACTCAAGTCTCCATAAATCATGTAGCAAACGTGGGTAGAAAGGGTCATACTTTTTAGATGATTCCTTAATGCTTTTTAGCATAGACTAGTGGATCCACTTAGTAGTGGGTCTTATATCCTGGCAAAGTACACGACAATTCTAGCAACGTGGGCGAGACGTTGTATCATCACATAGCTCATAGTGATAGTTGTCGGTTAGAGAAACTCCCATAAAGATATTTTGTATTCTTATATACATGGAGTTTATTTTGTATTTTCATATACAAATAGAGTTATTTTGTATCCTTGCATGCAAACTGAGTTATTATTGTATTCTTAAATATATTGAGTTGTTTTCTACTATTTTAAAAGTTTTCCATATATTGCATCTTTTATTGTTTCTTTATATTGAGTTGAGTATCTAGAGTCGAGTATATTATTATTGAGTTGTTCCTTCTTTCACTGAGTTGAATATCTCCTTATTGAGTTGAGTTTTATTTTCTATGAGTTGAGTTGAACCATGTTTCTTTGAGTTGAGTTGAGTGAGTTGAGAAGAGGTAAGTATGTTTCTTTTCCACCAGTTCAAGCTTATGTTTATGATTTAGAATTCCCCTTACATGAGCAGTAGTAGTGAAAGTACCTAGAATTAGAGAAAAGTATGTAGCGGTTTAGTAATCTAAGGAAAGGAGATAGTGATGGGGCAGATTATGTGATTGCAATCATGCACCCAGTTAGTTATAAGTGATGAGTTCCTTTATGAGTGGAATAAGGAATAATAATGTTGTAGAGAGTTCTCAATAGAAGGAAGAGGAATAGTTAAATTAATGATGAGATAGAGTATGTGATTGCAATCATGCACCCAGTTAATTATAAGTGATGAGTTCCTTTATGAGTGGAATAAGGAATAATAATGTTGTAGAGAGTTCTCAATAGAAGGAAAAGGAATAGTTATATTCATGATTAGATAGAGTATATTTTAATCAAAATAGAGTTGATGTCAATGTGTCCTCGTGTTAGAGAAGACTAAATCCATATGTTGAATAATCGAGCAGAGTATTCATGAGGTGGTAGACCCAAGCTAGGATTATGAGTTCTGAAGGGGGAAACCCCATGGTATTCAGAGGATGATAGAACTATTTGAGAGATAATGTGCAGTAAGTGAGTAAGTAGTACATAAGTTGCGAAGTCGAATATGATGGTAATTTGTGAGTACGGAGACTAAGAGGTAAGGATTAACTACTGGTCATAAGGTCCTATTGAATGAGTGTTTCTAAATTTTCATCCAGTAGTTGTAAGATAGTATAGTAAGCGAGCAATCATATAGTTATTCAGGTTTAGTAATAAACATTATGCTTGAATTTGAGATGAGTGTCTTGATCAAAAGGATGGCAACATGAGGGTGATGATGTTGTCTTGAGATTTGAACTAGAAAACCTTACATAGAGTAGGTGAGGAATTGAGGTGATTAGTTGCAATAGATATGAGTGGTACAAGTGAGATACCCTAAACCTCTTAATAAAGGCAGTGAAGTGTGGCTAAGTCGCAAGAGTAACAAGAACATTAAGAGGTGTGCCAAGATAGCATAATTGAGTTGTCAATGTGGAATAGGTCCATAGCTTTCAAGTTTCATCTTTACACCTAAGGGGGAGATGATAAGAAGTGTCGAAAATAAGATAGTAATGAGCTCAAAAGAGTATGGGAGATATCTTTTCAGAGGTCCTTTTGATAACAGAGTAATATTAGAAAGAGAAGGTTAATGATCCTATCGTGATGATTATGGTATGATAATTTTGTCTAAGATTATAAATGAGGAGGAAGAAGAGGATGAGGTCTTACTATGAGAAATGGTTAAGTGAGAGCCCTTAGTTGGTTCCTAAGGAGTTGGTTAGTAGGAGTCCATGGAGTTTTTAGAGTACTAAGCTTGAATATGGGGTTGTTAAACATTAAGTGGTTCTTGATATAAGCCCAATGTGGTGGTAAAGAGTAATAGTCTTGGGATAAGATTCCCTTTAGAGAGGTATAGAACCCGAACCTAAGGATTTTGGTTAGGCTTGAATATAGTAAGAGCATACCAATAGACTTGGACTTTAGTAAGAGTAACCCCATTCCATACCCAGTCCAATCATCATTCCAGGACAAATGATCCTAAGGGGGAGATATTGTAACACCCCAGAAATTTTTTGACCTAAGATTTTTTCACGACCCGAGAGCACCCCTAGTGGTAACACGGCGTACTCGACCCCGAAAGGAGTCTAATACAAGCCTCTTAGCATTCATAACATTCGATATAGAAAATAGTGCGGAGTTGAAAACTTTATTTAAAACCAAACTATCAAAAACTCTTTTATAAAGAAGTGGAATACTAAATCTCCCATGGACATCTTAAGACAAATAACAAGATAGGGTCACGGCCCATTACAATCGAAAATACTAAATGTCTATTACAAAAGTCTCAAACATGAGGGAACTAGAACAATAAAAGTCTTTGTCCTCGAATACATGAGGACATACCAAGTCTTGGAGGAAAACTCTATCCAAGCACTTCAAAGCTAGCTAGGATCAATCACTTGCCGGAACGTACACTTATAGTAAAAATAGGAAAATATGGGTTAGCACACAGAATGTAGTAAGTATGATGACCATGCAAAAACATGCTAAAAAGGGACATTTTGTTGAAAGTCATGCTTTTATGCCATTTTTGTAAAACTTCATGAACATTGCTACAATAGGCATAATACAAGTCACAACCAACATACAAAGTCACATACTTCACATTTAAGCAAAATCACATGTACACTTTTACCTTTATCTTGAACCTCCACCTCAAGTAACCCTCAAGCTATACCTTGTGCAATGTATGGGTAGCATCCCATACCACCACCCACACTAAGGCACCACCTTAAGGTCACCAAATTTGAACTTACCATTCATCCTTTCCACCTTTACACAATAGAGCATATAAGACACATAAACATTATATTAATCACGTCATCACATTAAGAACAACACCTAAGACAACTCTAAGTCATACTTATGCAATGTGCAAGTAGCATCCCGTACTAATACTCACACTAAGTACTCCTTTGAAGTCACCATAGACAATGCACATTCATATAGGATAGACACGACAAGGAAGTAACTCATAATACAATCCAAGTATAGCATGCATCTTTACATTTAAGCATTTAAGCCAACATTCTTCATTAGATTCATTTAGGACATATTCATGCATTTAGAAGACTTTCATACATTAAGTTTGGAAAGCCAATATGTGTTTTCAAACATAGAAGACAAACTATAGTCACAATACACTCATAACATAGTAGTATCAATACCTTAGCAACCTCTAAGAACACTTGTGCTATGTATGGTTGGCATCCCATAATACCAACCTTACTAAGCATTCCTTGATGCCTCATACTCATTTCCAAGATCTTCAAACTTACCATAGACTATAGTCATAAGTGAGGAATTATACAAGTACATAAACTAACATAAGGAAAGTCATCTATAACACCTTTCATTCATTACATAAACATAAATTCATATTTCAACATACCATAAGGAAACCATTCCATAACCTCCTAATAAGTCTACTTGTGCAATGTAAGAGTGAAGTCCCATACCCCCACTCCTACTAAGTAAACCCATTAAGAAGTCATAGCATAGTTCCTATCATATTCATCATATTATTATTATTACTAGGGAAGATTAGCCATAACTGACATAGACCATGTGAGCTACATGGAATCCGGTGTCATATAAGCCCACACCGAAAGAAGGCATTCTACTTGCCGAAGGTAGAACTAATCATATTTAGCTTCTAAGTGGATCCACTAGCTAAGTCCTATGTTTGGCACATAGTTATGGGATAGGGAGATTGCTACTAGAAACCCAACCTATTGCATTAGCGGAGGAGCTTCCATCTCATGAGTTTACTATAGATGACCCAACCTATTGCATTAACGGAGGGGCCTTTTCCTCATTGTCCATATCCACTCGGTACTAGGCATTATTTCCCAATTATACATAATTAGTATGGAATTGTATCTACATGTGTGAAGGCATATTTTACCCTTCGTTCAATACAACTCACTAAATAGCTCATAGATTTATTTAAGTGAGAACTACCTTTCACCTTAGAATCAACATTGGTATGTGAGAATAACTATCACACCAAGATCATGTGTTCTCATGAGAATGCACTTCAACCAATACAATAGGATCAATATGGCCATGTACATTTCGTGCATAATAATGTGTAAATGTGCATATGAGAACTACACTTTCAATTAACACCATTGATACATCATAATCATGTTTATGCATGGAGTGTGTGTGCATGATTGTCCTCACAATGGCACGACAACAACAACATTATCATCATAGACACCTCCCTTCTTAAGGGGGTCACAACATGTACACAATATCCCAACTCATGCACGATTCACATATATTGCATTAAAGGATCTTAGACCATGTAAATCAACATATCTAATATTCATTACAATAGACATGGATACATTCATCATAGCAACACCATCATGATCACAACATAACATTCGTATTCATATCGTATCATACTTAGTCATATCTAGGGTTGTAGGGGAGAGGGACCTTATCCCAACACTACAATACATATGGCAAGTAAGCACCTCCACCATAAATGGATCAACAATTAATAATTAGAATACTTGACAAGTAAACCCCTCCACCATAAGTGGATCAACATCTCTAACACAAGTCTACTACAACAATTCACCATAATTAGGCATAGATGACGATACAAGTCAACAATCTAGATCAATCTAGGCATAACTCCATCAACATTCATTCATAATCAACAAACCCACTTCATAAGGCACAATTTAGTAATTGAGAGAAATCATGGGTTCATAGAGTATTTTCATCTTAAATCATCAATTAGACATCAATATAATCATAGTTTATCATTTGAAAACGCTTGATGCAAGAACCCATGAGATTAAATAAAACTTAGGGTTTTGTATAACTTGAAAACCTTGAAAACTTCTTTGAAATTGACTCTAGGGTGAAACTAACCCTAGATGAAGGATCACCATACCTAATACTTGATGAATCCCACGAAAATCTACCCAAAATCCTTCCTCTTCAAGCCCTAGGTCTTCTTCTCCTCTTGGTCTTCAATAGAGTTCTTAGAGAGAAGATATTTTGGGAGAGAGGGTTTTGATTTGGGTGTTTTGAAATAAAGGAATAAATGAAGTGTTTTAAGACTTAAACTATTATATATTTATGATATAAACCATTTAAAATCAACCCTAATTAATAAAACATAACAACAAAATTACTAAAATCTCCCTAAATGAGGCAGCCCCGTCGGGGACCACGCCCAACTTGACGGGTCGTGAGGGGCACCATGAATCGTGGTGGTTCCCGTGGTCCCCTAGGAAATGTGCCTCCCAACCTTGCCAAGCCCTCCAAGGCCAAGGCAAGACCACGGAAGCTCCCACAATCCGTGGTCAACACCACGAGTCGTGGTGAAGCTCGTGATCATCGAGGCAGCAGCTTGGCCAAAGTGCCTTGCTTGCCTTGAGCCTAAGTGAACTTCACGCTCACTTTGACGGACCGTCTAGGACACCACCGCTCGTGGTGGTGCCCGTGGTCTTTGAGGCAGCATCTTCCTCAACAAGACACAACCCTCCATAAGCCAAGGCAAATCCCACGAGCCTTCCCATGGCCCGTGGTCATGACCACTAGCCGTGAAGTGTCTCGTGAAGGAGAGACTTAGCTTGGCACTAAACTAGGGCTTACTGCTTAGCCAACCACGGGTGGCACCATGACTCGTGGTGGCCACCACAAGTCGTGAAGACCCTCGTGGTCTAGGGAGGCAGTAGCTAGGACTAGTTTTAGGTAGCCTAGGTTCCCAAACCATGGCCTACACCCAAAAACCCTTACCCTTACCCTTGTCCTTAACTCTTGATGTTAACCCCCACATTTAGGCTCTTGTTCAACCTATCATTTTACGCGTCATTACATTATCCCTCACTTAAGAACATTCGTCCTCGAATGACACTTTAAACACATTAAGGGACAACGACTCATGACTAGCAGCCCATCAACATACAACATCGCAAACAATTCACAAAACTAGGAGGAAACATCAACTCCACATTTGAACCATCCTTCATAGTGAGTAAGTTTTTACCAAGGAATTTAATTTTTTCCTAAGTGTTAAGGTCACTAGATGTAGCACCTTGTGTTCCAAAAATAACTAGAGAGAATTCATTCAAGTCATTCCTAAGTTCTTCTAAGTTTTGGGTAAACTTCAAACGATCATAACCTTCAGTACAGGATGAGTTAGGTGGACCATAAGATATCAAATGAAAGGTCTTTGAATTATCTTTCCAACGCAACCGAGTTTGCTAATTTTTTAGCTCGTGTGAGGGAAATATGTTCGTCTGAAGTTAGACTGCCTATTTAAGAAAAGTTACCCAGATTTAAGAGGGGTATTTTGGTCTTTTCATTACCCCATCAGATTTAATTCATTTTTAGTAACTAAATAGGGGTATAAACTGATTTGGTTCAGTTTACACAATCAAAATTCACGCTTTGGTTTTAGAGAAGGGTTCAAGAAGAGAAAAGAGGAGAAAAGTCAAGGTTTTGTCAAGTTCTTGAGGTTTCGTTGCGGATTTGCCAACGGTTTGATCCTTAGGATTTATGTAAGCTTTCATAGTGTTGGGTTCGTTCGCCCACGAGCCAATCATGATTTATTTAGCATAATTTCATTCTTGAAATTTAAGGATTTAAGTTTATATCAAAAAAAATTTAAACTAAGGGTATAACCCTAGATTAATCTTTACCGACTGAATTGAGATGTAGGACATGAGGAAGAACTCAGTCCATCACTATGAATAGCCTTACATACCTTATACACTCCAAATTCTTGAGAAAGGTTAGATCTTTTGATAAAAAGATTACAAGAATTTGTTTCTTGAACCTTAGAGATGAGTTCTTGAGGAGCTTTCTTGAAAAATCTATTAATTTGATGAGTAGGAGATATTAATTCATGTTAAGATGAAGGAATTATGAAGTTTTATGATATAATCTTACCTTGGATGATGTATGAACCTTGGAGGAAGTTGGTTTCTTGAAAACCTTTCTTTCTAGGGTAAATTTATGAACTAGGGAGGTGAATTACGTATTTGGGTTTTTTAAAAGACACGGACGCCCGCTCGGAAAATGCCTCGGGCACGCAGCTAAATGCACAGGAATGCAATAGTTGTTGTCTCGCCAGGCGCCTGCGTGAAAAGTTCCTCGACTACATGGTCGGCGCGTGACAAGATAATGTCCAGTAAAATAGGCATAACTTTTTACTCCAAACTCCAATTGATGCAAACTTGATGGCGTTGTAAAGAAGACTCATAAATCTTTAATATGATAGGTTATGGGACACATAACTCTTCATATTATAAGAGATATGGATTTTCATTATCAACGTTTCAAGAGCGGTTTCCTTTTGTTTGTGGCGTATTTTTTTTTTAAATTAGTTCCAAGAAGGTGGAAGTTTATCTATTATGCCACAAATAATAAGATTATCTCCAATTTTGACCTCCTCGGACCTGAGCTCTCAAACAATCATTATAAATCTTGAGATTTGTCTACCACTTATTTGTTCTCCACCATTTTCAAATGAAAAAATCTACTAGCCACATATTTTTTTCTCTCCAACCTCTTCAGTACCATACTTACTCTGCAATACTTTCCAAATTTTCTTTGTACTAGAGTAAGTTCTATTATAATAATCATAAAAATTACCAGATAACCAATCAAGAATATAATACTAATACTTATAGGAATCCCCATTGTACTTTTCCACGTTCTCTAGATGAGAAATAGTTTCATCATCATTCATAGAGGTAATGTCAACATTATTAGGATTCAGCTCAGTTAACTCATAAGAAACATTGAGAAGACTTGTGTAGAAAAGTACTTTACCCTTTCATCTCTTGAAATGATTACCCTTGAATCGAAATGACTTGTTAAAATCTCCCATCTTGACATCCATGGAGTTTTCAATTGTAGCCTTTGTGAATCTACTTAAAATTGTAAGTGAATAATTACAAGATTACAAATTACAATTGAAAATAAAATGAAGAAATAAAAATCTCTTCTGGCTGAGGCGCAGATATTTTGCTCTCTTTAAGGAGATTCAAGCCCCAGTCCTTCTTGACTTGTTCCCTGCAGGATACAACAACCTAATCAGAAAGTGTAACTCAATAAACTCTAGACAAGAGTTGAGTTCAAAGCTCCACACAAAGAACACCTTCCTTCAACTAATAAGAACTCTCTTTTTTGATTAATTTTTATGCACTCTATATTTTCTTCTATCTCAAAATGAAAGAAGACCGCTCACTATTTATAGTTTGAGGAAGTCTTCCTAGCAATGAATATGAAGATAATGGGTATTAAATAGAGAAGATAAATGACTTAGAGGTTACATATATTACAATGTATAATGAAGAAATAAAGAATGAAATACTGAGACGGGTAACAAATGCTTCTAACTTGCACATGAAGAGCTGCACAACGTCTAAAATTCAAACGTTCACATCAACATTCATCACAAAGCTAAATGCAATAATGCCTACGGTATTTAATTAACCACAAATTAATCTATATATGTATGTATGTATGTATGTATATATATATATAGCTGAATGTAAGTAATCATGTGTGGCACCTCTCTATGGCCAGTATTCCCATTTATCTTTTTTCTCATTTTTTTGAACTTTTCTTCCTATTTCTTCCATTAATTTGCTCAATTAAAAAAATATTGAATAATATAAAGAAACTACTATGTTAAACTTATTAGTAGTAGTTATATCATTTTTAATACCCATAATTGTAGCACATAAATATTAAAAATTAAAAGAGAAATAAATAGTTGTTGATAACCTATATGAGAGAATGACAAAAGTTTTCCCTAATATTTAATCTTCCTATTTCTTCCATTAATTTGCTCAATTAAAAAAAAATTGAACAAGATAAAGAAACAACTATGTTAAATATATTAGTGGCAGTTATGTCGTTTTTAATACCCATAATTGTAGCACATAAATATTAAAAATTAAAAGAGAAATAAATAGTTTTTGATAACCTATATGAGAGAATGATAAAAGTTTTCCCAAATATTTAAAATAGGGTAGATAATCACAAATCATTTCAAAAATATGATAAAAGTTATTCACCAACTGATATTTATGTGTCCATTATTGACGGGGTAGTAGAAAAATCCATGGCTTGATTAGCTCCTTTCTCAATATTTCATTTCTTTTTATGATTGTGCTTCAAACATCTTTTTTGTTTTAAGTGTTTTTCTTCCTTTTTTTACTTTTTTAAATTTTCAGGAACATCAAACAAGTTTTCATTGAACATGCACGTATCAAAGAAAGAAAAATTCAACAACGTACCAAATAAATAAAAGAAAAATTATGAAGGGAAGAAGGATAACGGTAATGGAAAATGAAAAACAGACACGACAAAGATCCTTGGAAGCAAATGTAGAGATGAAGAGAAGAGATCTCATGATTGACAAAATTGCATCGGGTTTAGCGTAAAATAAAAGTCAAATCATTGACGGTAAGCATCAGATATATGAAAAGTGAAATTAATTTTATGCATGAGTTTTTTTTTTTGGTAGGTAAATTTATTTTATTTACCAAGTGACAATTTACAAATACTCATCTAAACAAAATGACTACCCTGGACATAATGCCCCATCAGTAGCCTTCCTCAACTTCCTCTTTTCATTAACTACACTATGATGGGTAGGAGTCCAACTTCCTCACGTATGCTGCTAGCTTTGGTATTAGGCTTGCTCGAAAATAAGTCTCTTGTATGATCACTCGTAGTATAGCATCTACTGATCTTGCCTTCGATTGAAATATTCTCCAATTTCGCTCTTGCCATACATAGTAAACAGTTGGTGGCAATTTTGTACATTGTTGCACCATTACTTCTTCCTTTACAATTTCTAATTGCCCATTGTATCTCCCTTTGCCACACCATATTCCCTCTCGGTATAATTTTCCATCGTAGTACTTTCTTCCAAATGCTTATGATGAAATGAATATTGTATATAATTAGTTGATGTAGTTAGTTTGTTAATCAGTTTGTTAGTGAATTAGTTACCAAGTAATTAATTTTCTGTTAGTTGATAACTGTGTATAAATAGAACTTTGGGGATAATGAGAAAGCAAGTCGGTTATTCCTTTTTCACTGTTTCATTCATTTTTTTTCCTCTTCTGCTTCAATGGCTCTAACACAGTTGGAAGATTAACATTCAACATTGTATCAGAGCGTAGGTTCTAATGGAGATCTAGTTGATGAAGAGAGTTTTTTGAAGCTGCTTCTTTTCCGCACTATCGAGAATTAGAAGAACAGTTGAGCGCCAACCTTGAATCTATCACCAGAAAACTTCAAAAAATGATGAATATAGCTGGGTTATCTGAATCCTTAAATCAGGAGAAGAATACATCAAATCCAGAGCATATCAAGAATTTTACAGACATTCATCCAAGGAATACCTTGTATCTACATCCATCCGACACTCCAGATAGCATCTTAATCCCTCAACAACTAATTGGTAATGAGAATTATACTGGGTGGAGCAATTCCATGAGAGTAGAACTGTTAGCAAAGAATAAAATAGGTTTCATTGATGGAAATTGTCGAAAGGAACACTACAAAGGAGATCTAGAACATGAATGGGAGAGATGTAATGTTTTTGTGTTATCATGGATCACGAACTCAGTTTCGAAAGAATTGGCCAATGGATTGATGTTTTCATACAATGCACATAGCGTTTGGAAGGATCTGAAAGAGAGGTTCGACAAACGCAATCTAACTAGGATCTATCAGATTCATCAAGAAAATAGCACCATGAGTCAAGGAACATTCACTGTTTCTGTGTATTATTCTAAATTGAGAAACCTCTGGGATGAATACGTGTCCCTAGTACCATTACCAACATGTGAGTGATATATATAGAGTTTATGCAAAACACATGGAGAGGCAAAAGCTTATGCAGTTTCTGATGGGGTTAAATGATAGTTTTGCTCAATCGAGAAGTCAGATACTCTTCACAGTTCCTAGTCCTAGCCTCAATCAAGCATATAACATGATTATGTAGGATGAAAGTCATAGAATGCAGTCTAGTTTGATATCCAATTGTGTGTTTCCCCTACAGAAGTTAAAGATTCATGATCCTACTGCACTAGCTTCAGTTCACAGCAATAAATCTAACCAGAGCACAGGATTATACTGTGATCACTGTCACCTGAGAAATCACAAAAGAGCAAATTGTTATAGGTTAATTGGGTACCCTCAGCACTACAAGTTAACTAAGAAGAAAGGGGTCGATGACAGAAGTTTTAGGGATCAAAGTTCTGGCAATAACAGACCACAAAATTCTGGAGGAAATAGAAGGCCTCATGTGAATAATGTGGCTTGTACTGAGAACCAAGTCACCACTAGGGATCCTACTCCTGATAATAGTCCTTTTTGCCAAATTGTTCCAACATGTACTCCAGATCAATATAATCATCTGCTGAAAATGATTGACAAAGATTCTGCACCTCAGGAGGTTTTTTCCAACATGGCAGGTATTCCCCGTAATGCTCCTTTGACATTCTGTACATCCCATACTTGTTTTGCTGCAAGTAATGATGTAGTTCCCTGGATTGTGGACTCTGGGGCTACATATCACATGGTTGCTAGCAAGGATACTCTACTCAATCCCACTCATGCACATTCTGCTTCTAGCACTGTGCATCTACCTAATGGTCATACAACTGAAGTTACTCACACTGGATCTGTCCAATTTTTTGAAAATCATGATATCCACAATGTCCTTTACATTCCTCAATTCTCATATAACCTTTTATCCATTTCTAAACTACCTAAAGAGCCGAACTGGTGTGTCTTTTTATCCCCATTTTTGCCTTTTTCAGGACCTGCGCACTGGCAAGGTGAGGGGGATTGGTAAGGAGAAAGGAGGTCTTTACATGCTCCCATTATCTACAAGCAGCCATCACTTTCCACTGCACTTCATTCCAGTTCCTCATTCAATTTGAATTCCTCATCATCTCCTGATCTCTCTTTTTGGTACCTGAGACTTGGACATGCTCCTGTTGCTGTCCTCCAAAAGATTGCCTCTCTAAAGCCTATTTTCCAGCATCAAGTTTTTTGTTCTTGTTATGTTTGCCCCCTTGCAAGGCAAACTAGATTACCTTTTCATTCTAGTACTAAGAAAACTGTAGCCTCTTTTGAACTTCTTCCTATGGATGTTTGGGGTCCCTTATAAGCAATTTACTTACAATGGTCATAGATACGTTCTTACCATTGTTAATGATTATACAAGAATGACTTGGATTTTTTTGTTGTGATATAAAAGTGAGGTTGTGACCTTCATTTCAGCTTTCATTACTCTTATCACCTCTTCCAAGACCCCATTTTGGCACACTGACTATATCACCTCTTCCAAGACCCCACATCCTATTTCTACTTCCCATCATACTCTAATCTCACTCCATCTTTCAAGTCCTACCTTTCCATTTTATCCTCTTCCATGACTGAACCTTCTTATTTTGCACAAGTTGCAAAGGACAGTGGTTGGATCCTTGCTATGGACCAAGAGATACAGGCCCTCAATGATAACAACACTTGGGAAATTATTGATTTACCTTTGGTCAAAGTACCTATAGGTTGTAAATGGGTATATAAAATCAAGTACAAAGCTGATGGTAGTGTTCAAAGGTATAAAGCCAGACTGGTTGCAAAAGGTTTCACTCAACAGGAAGGCTTGGATTATCATGACACTTTTTCTCCTGTTGTTAAAGTGGTCACGGTAAGATGTGTTGTGTCTCTAACTGCTCAGTCAGGTTGGTCCCTTTTCCAGATGGATGTCTACAATGCTTTCCTCCAAGGGTATTTGTTTGAAGAAGTATACATGACCCTGCCTCCCGAATTTGGCAGCTAGGGGGAGAACAAAGTTTGCAGGCTGCTCAAATCCTTATATGGTTTAAAACAGGCCAGCAGGCAATGGAATTTGAAACTTACCAATGCTATCACAAACTCAGGGTTCACACAAAGAAAATTGGACTACTCATTGTTTACCAAAACAAATGCTACTAGTGGAATTGTAATCATTTTGGTGTATGTGGATGATCTCTTGATCACTGGAAATAGTGAGAAGTTAATTCAAGAAGTAAAAGACATTTTGCATCATAACTTCAAAATGAAAGATCTGGGAGAGATGAGGTATTTCCTTGGCATTGAATTTGCAAGGTCAAAGGATGGAATCCTGATGAATCAAAGGAGGTATGCATTAGAGTTAGAATCAGAGTGTGGTTTAGCTGGAGCAAAACCAACTACAACTCCTCTTGAGCAGAATCAAAAGTTGACAAGCCTAGAGTATGACACTCAATTTAACATCACTGGTGATGTTGAGTTAGAGGATAGAAGAGTATATCAAAGACTGATTGGGAGACTCCTATACTTAGCCATGACAGGGCCTGATATCTCATTTGTTGTGCAACATTTGAGCTAGTTTATGCATGCCCCAAAGAAGTCACATTTTGATGCAGCAATACATGTATTAAGGTACATTAAGGGGCAACCTGGTTTGGGGATTTTTATGAGCAGTACAAGGTCAGGCAGAATCAATTCCTTTTGTGATGCAGACTGGGCATCGTGTGTACTGTTGATGTTTAGAATTTCTCTATTCACGTAATCAACGACACAACTTCCAGTACGATTCTATACAATCGTGTGATAGTATAGTAACCCAACCAAGGGTTGGGATCGTGTCCCAAGGGAGCAGTTTTGAGAATTAATAGATAAATAAAATTTAGTTCTAGTTAGTCGTAGCTAAAGACATTAACGATTAAAAACATTGTAAATTAAAGGGGGTGACACAAAAGTGTCAAATATCGATGGGGTTTTTTTTGTCACTAGTAAGTAAAAACAACAAAAATAACAAAGAAATCAAGTATGGGGAAGAGTTCTTAGGGTGTGACCACAATACAAGTTGAGATAAATAATTGGGTACATGCTTTCGATAGAAAATTTGCAACATAATAGTGACTAGGCTAAGCTTTAGATGGAAATAAGTTCCCTCTCGGGTAACTTACCCCGTTTCAAATGTGTTCCTCTCGGACACCCATTTGCCGCATGAAGACCAGCATACGCCTTACCCCACTCACTCTCTCGAGTTGAGTGTTAGGATATGGGACTAGGGCTCACCCTCTCAGGCTGAACCTCATGCCGACTCACTCCTTAGGCCATCAGTCTAGTGGTCTTGGTTTCGCGACCTCCCTCTCGGGCAAGCCGAAAACACATGGGTGGCTTTGTATTCGCAACTACAAACCCATTAAATTAAACCACAACCACTAGGTGAAATCACCATTAAAATACATCTAACCTATTAGCAAGCAAGACCCAACACTAATATCAACACATATTTGCTAAATCACACCCCAAGAATGGGGGTTTTTAGCCACACATCAAGAGATAGAAATTTATACCTTCAATGATGTTGAAATCAAATGGGTATAGAGAAATAAGTCTTGATTTGAGCAAAGAAGGAAGAATCCAAGAGACCCACTTCCAAATTGAAGGAGGTGAAACCCTTTTCTTCTTCAAGTCTTCAAACCCTTACAAACTTGAGAGTAAAATAAAAATAGTACTAAATCCAAAATCTGATAATAAAAATATG
>JAJONZ010012738.1:0-45141 GCA_029582445.1 Solanum paucissectum | reverse complement strand
CGAGATTAGTTAATACCTCAAATCAGGTATAAAAGTTTTAATCTTGAATTTTGTCCCAAAATTATTATCATTATCTCACGTACCAAACGATCCCCAGTTTTTACATTATCTGATCATCTTTACATGTTATAATATTTTCAAGATTTCAATTATTCCAACATTTTAAAGTGATTTACCTCTAAATATCATTTGGATGACTCGATGGATAAAGCATTTACATAGACATTTTATAAAGTGAGATTATCCTACGTTCCAAGAAAAACACGAGTTTGAAAGCTTTTGTATGTCAAAAGGTTTTATTTAAAACTAGAATTTCGATATAAATATAAATTAAAGTTTTGAATTTAAAGGAACATGTTTGTTTATGAAATAAGATGTCGTTTGAATAGTAGTCGAGCTACCCTATTGAGAAGAATTCCTTTGTTCAAAATTATGTTGCATAAATACGGTAAAATTTACTTTTTGTGTATTTAGACAAGTAAAAAATGTTGCATTCTAGAATATTTTGAATCTCCTTGCTAGAATTTCTAGCTCCACCAGCTCTACAATCACGCCTTCTTTGGAAAACGACTATAAGTCATTTTGCATTATACAATACACCCTTTTGAGGTCCTAGCTCCGCCCCTGCCTCAAGTATCTGTTCAAGAAAACTTGTTATGGCGAGTCATGAAAGCCTTTCCTCTTACTTTATGTTGTGCTATATTATTTCTCACAGGTCGGGGCTCGGAGAAGAAACTTGCTTGCCTCGTCCCATCCATTACATCCCTCCAACGCCAACGATGGAAGCTGCCAGAGGTGAAGCAGAGGAGGTCATATTCACAGCAATTGATGACTTAATGAACAAAACAGGGCTCAAACCAAAAGACATTGACATTCTCATTGTCAATTGCAGCTTGTTTTCTCCAACTCCGTCTTTGTCAGCTATGGTAGTCAACAAATACAAATTAAGAAGCAACATAAAAAGTTACAATCTCTCTGGTATGGGATGCAGTGCTGGTTTAATCTCGATTGATTTAGCTCGAGACCTTCTTCAAGTTCGTCCGAATTCATATGCTTTAGTTATTAGCACTGAGATAATAACCCCCAATTATTACAAAGGTTCAGAAAGAGCAATGCTCCTCCCGAATTGTTTGTTCCGAATGGGAGGTGCAGCCATACTTTTATCCAACAAAAGACGCGATAGATACAGAGCCAAGTACAGATTAATGCACGTGGTCCGCACCCATAAGGGTGCAGACGACAAAGCATTTAAATGTGTATTTGAACAAGAAGATCCACAAGGGAAAGTTGGTATTAATCTTTCAAAAGACCTTATGGTTATAGCAGGGGAAGCTTTAAAATCGAACATTACTACGATTGGTCCTCTTGTTCTTCCTGCCTCAGAGCAACTACTCTTTCTACTTACACTTATTGGACGGAAGATTTTTAATCCCAAATGGAAGCCTTATATCCCGGATTTCAAACAAGCGTTTGAACATTTCTGTATCCACGCGGGTGGTAGAGCAGTAATCGACGAACTTCAGAAGAATTTACAATTGTCTGGTGAACATGTAGAGGCATCAAGAATGACACTACATAGATTTGGTAACACATCTTCATCATCATTGTGGTATGAGATGAGTTATATTGAGGCAAAAGGGAGGATGAAGAGAGGTGATAGAGTATGGCAAATAGCATTTGGGAGTGGATTTAAGTGTAATAGTGCAGTTTGGAAGTGTAACAGGACAATCAAGACACAAACTGATGGACCATGGCAAGATTGTATTGACAACTATCCAGTGCATATTCCAGAGATTGTGAAGCTGTAAAATATATTACTCTATTCGTCTCAAAATACTTGTAGTATTTTTATCTTTATTTACACGCTCTTTAAACAAAACATTAATTAGGAGGAGTGTTTGAATATCTTATTCTTATTTGTGTTTAAGATATGATCTTTCTTTATTGAATATTTACTCTATCGGCCAGTCATAATTGAAGTGTTTGTAATCCTTTGGAACAATTACTATCAAGGAATAAAATAGGAATACATAATTTGTTTTGTTTTGAACTTCTATATCAATTTTTTTAAATAATTTGTCTATAGCAATTGACAAGGAGAGAGTCTGAGGATGTTGTTCGATATTAGTATTAGCATTGGTCTCTCTCATTTGGTTGAGAACAAGTTAATCTGAAATTAACTATTTTGGAATTAGTTATTTCAGGATTGTTATTTCATTCTCAATATAGATTAAAATAACACTACAATTTCGAAATAAGTTATTTTGCGATTTTATCCCGACCACTTATAATTAATCTAGAAATTAATTGTCCTTTATATATAAAGTGTCAAAACTATCGGGTTCATCGAATTCCTTACACTAAGGCTATATTCACCACATTTATTACAGTGATCTCTTGATTACTTCTTTAAGTGTTGATAACACTTAGAAAAATATTCAGCGTAACATACAATTGATTACTTCTTTAAATGTCGGTAACACTTGGAGAAAAATTCAGCGTAACAAACGAAGAAATGTGAAGATAAAGTTATAAAAACGTACACAAGATTAATAATTGCCTTGATTTGAACCAGTGCTATAAATTAAAGTAAAAGATATTTTTGTCATTTTTTGCTTTTAGTGTGTTCTATATTGATATTTATTGATCCAATTAATCTATAGGTTGGTTTACGTTAGAGGGCAAATTGTAAACTTTTAGCTGCAAACATACGTTTCATTTGGTGAGCAAGGACCACTAGGTCTACTCAATTAATTATTGCTACAACTAACCAAGTAGCCATATTTTCTAAGAGTCTTGAAAGTTCACAATCTCTAATTTTTAGTTCATGTGTCCTATTTTGCTTTGTTGTTTACTTAATATCTAATTGATGTTCTTATATATATATATATATATATATAAATATATTTTATCTTTGTAATTAAAATCTAAACTATATGGCTTGAGTTTGAGTTTAATAGCAAATACATTCAATACACGTGTTCTTTATTTCAAATATGAGATATAAGTGAATTTTATAAATTACAATGACATACAATCGATTTTTGGTGGAAATTGGACTGGTTTTTGGTGATGATGATACAAGTATAATATAGTGACATGGATATAATATATTTTGATTATATGCGGGAGCAAATTCAAATGCAATTTTACCAAGTCAAAATAAGGAATTGAAAAAGTACTACAGGAACAGAAACAACGTCCGAACTAATCAAAAGTTTTTTGACAGAAATAATCCATTGTTTAAAACATTTTATCAAAATAATACTTGAAGTCTTACCAAAATAGACTAAATGTAGCTGTCAGTAACCTTTTATAAATTATTATTAAAAAATTCCAATTGACAAAACTAGTTTTAATGTAAGAATAAAATATCACCATGAATAACGTTTTTTTATTCTTAATTTGACGGATGTACTCTTCAAAACGTTACATTCAGTAACGATTCACTAATTAAAGGAAGGTTTCTAGTACAACTCTTATGAATTTAATCAATCTTTTAGACCATCAAGATTCAAGTGTTCTCTCACGTAAATCTTCATCTACCTCCTCTTTCTTTTATTCCAATTCTGCAACACCATTGCATCTTTTCAGTTTTACAAGGAAAGTTCAAAACTCATTTTTCATAATATCATCCATTTTATTTTAATGTGTTGACAAGTTGTAGAACATCCATTTTCTCACTGACTACTATCAAGGGAGGAAAAAGAAGAAAGTTAGAGTTTTACCCTAACTCATATTCCCTAAGAGAAAAGATATTTGTTTTAAATTAAAATATTAATTTTGGAGTTTAAATGTAAAGATAAATTAATCAATCCTAATTTTAAGGGAGGTGGTCATTTGATTGTATCTTTAATAATATATGGTATAAAATATTGAAAGTAATAATATATGTAATTGTTTGTCAACTCGCGTAGTTTTTCCAAATTAATATATATGATAGTGATGTATGTCTAATAAAGTAGTTTATACTCCCTTAAAAGCTCACGGGCCATCAGACTTATTGGGGTCGGGTAAAAAGTCTCTTTCTAAAATGGACTTAAAAGATTAGCTCAATTCAATCAAATCCCATCATGAAATTAGGCTGGGTTGGCCCAATAGGCCAAGCACGTGCATGGGGCTAAAGTTTTAAACTTTATAAATTTCAATTATTCTTTAGATATGGCTTCTAAAAATAGCTATTTGTGAACTTCACCTCATTATATATGGTAAATTAGACGACAAAATGGCACAGACAACTTATAGACTAAATTGACAATAAATAGCCTATTTTTAAGATTTTAGCAAGAAAAAGACTTTGATTTATTTATTTGGCATTTAATAGTTATTTTTATAAAAGATATTTTTGTTCCCCTTATTTTTCTCTAAACACGTTTGATTATTTTATCATTCTTGTTTTATCTCTCCTTTTTATTTGTTAACCATTTTAAAATAGAGTTCTTCTTCTTCTTCTTCTTTTTTTGTCTCATTTTTCTCTTTCTAGAATTCTTTTTATAGTATATTTCTTTCTCTCTCAAATTTTCAATTCTTCTCCTTAATTCACTTTGTTATGAAAATTACGTATAACAATATGTTTATTCATGCATACTTCTAAAAATCATATATAATCTTGTTCAATTTATTGTTGAATTTCATGATTTGTAGAATTAGAGTTTTTTCAATTTTGTTTTACAAAATTTTAGGTTATCTATCCTTATTTTTTTCTTCTAAATTCCTTTTCATATATATATATATATATTTGCTTCTCTTCTAAATTTCCTCTTATTCTCCTTGATTCACTCTGTTTATGCAAATCAAATAAATTATATGTTTATTAATTGATCCTCACAGAGATTTCTTTTAATATATAATTATGTAGCATTTCTTGTTAATTAATTTTGAAATTTCGTGATTTGTGGAATTAAAGTTTTTAAAGCTTTTTCCCCCAAAAATTTAGGTTTATAGTATTTGAAAATTTTGTTTTCAATTTCATGGTAAGAAAGGTTCTAGTAAGATCCTCGTAAGAAATTGAAATGTCGATTTTGAGACTCAATTCATGTATACCAATGAATGTCAATCTCAATTTGAATAAAAGTATAGAAATTTATTAGGTGAATACATACTATAATGAATACACAGATGAATACGAACTGATGTATACATAGTGCAATTATCATATACATAAACAAAATCACATGTACAATTTATGAATAAAATTTAATTTATACATGTATCATACTAACTCATTCTTGTATTCATTATAGTAATAACTAATACCTATAATTGTTGGTAATATTCTTATGTATACATTATAAAGTTTATGTATACATGCTACAATTACTGTATACATCAATTAAATTTACACGCCTATTTTTAAGAAATAATTTTTTGTGTATACATTATGTAATTGCAAATTTAATTATTGTGTAATTTATGTATACGTGTTATTAAAATATCTAATAAAAATCATTGCCTCTTAATATTATTTGAATAATTATGTCAATTATTTTGATAATTAATACACGTTAATTGAGCATTAATAATATATTTTCTTACCTTAAAAGTAGTCATAATATTTTATTAAGTTCATTGAATAATTAAAAAAAATCCTGCCTTAAAAGTTCATGTCACCATTTTTAATGGGTTAATTAATAAATATTTTTTTCACTTCTTAAAAGTAGGCAATTATTTTTTTAATAAACTAATTACTGCTATTTGTAAAAAAAATTATTCATAAAATTACAATCAACTATCTCTTTATGTTGTTGTAAATTACGTTGATATTTTTTAGACCGATAAATAAAGTTGAGTTTTAAAATTTAAGAAAATTGAAAAACTAACTTCCTAAATTATAGGAGTTAAAAACAAGAAAGAAAAATAACTCCACATCTCCTTAATTAATGCTATTGGTTGCACATGATTAGAAAAAAACTGTAAAAAGTTTGTTATTTTTCTTTTAGGCTAATACGTGCTATTTTTTTTTAGACTATTAATTGCTAATTAATATTGGGCTATATGTTGATAATTTTATATAATAATTGTATTTCTATGTCAATTCCTCAAATTAGACACTTTTAGGACAACAAGGGTTACAACTTTCAATTGACAATTGGCACAAACAGCCACAGACGTATAAAGGTTATAAATTTATAAGAGAAAAAGAATTGATTTATATTTTCAAATAATTATCCTACATTAATAAAAATTGCTTTCAAAGCAATGACTCCCTCCACACAATATTTTATTTATAGTTATTTTTGTTCTCATTTTGTTATTAATTATCAAATTTGTAATACTTTTACAATAATTATAACAGACTGTTTGATTTCAGCAGTCGCGCAACGAATCAGAAAGATGTATATAGAGTGTCTAACTCCTGCCTGAACTTTCCGATCAACCAAACAACACTCCATCAATTAGACCAGTCCATTCTTTTAGTTTTTATAGCTCTTCGATCAATATTGTTCTTGGAGATTTTGGTACTTGAACTCGTCCAATGTACTTTATTTTTCTTTAAATTAAGACAATAGGGGTCTACATCGAATCCCCTATCACCATGGAAGGTGAAAGCCTGGATGGATGACATTAACACAAAAAAAAAGACCTTCTTATGCATGCCTTTAGAACAAAGGAAATTTTGGGTGTGTTTGGTATGGAGGTCCTCCATTGGACTAAGAGAAGTTCACTGCCGGTAATAATCAGATATATGGTTTTGCTGAGCATATAGGAAACAGATTTGGTCAGCATAAAAAATGTACTTATCGTTAGGTAATTAGACTTGCTTTCAACTTTCAAGCTTAACGAATAATAATTTAGTTCAACATATGTACAGTAGAAAATACAATAGGCTAAAAATGGTCTAAAATTTCCTTGTTTTGGGAAATTAAAAATGATTGGTCAAATATAGAAAAGACTTGAATATCAATTCATGCTATTGGAGGAAATGTTGCATTCCTCAAAAGACCTATGGTTGGGGTGGACATGGTATGGTACGATATTTAAATATTTTGATATCGTAATTTTGGCATTCAATTTTTAAAATATTATACAATCACCATATCAATTTAATTCGGCATGATTTGATATTTTAAAGTTCGGTTTTGGTATTCTACGGTATATAAATCGATAACCAAAGTTTGTTCAACTTCGACTAGTATATACTCGTATAATAGAGTATTATGACTTCGACAATTAAAATAGGTCTCAGATGTATCATACTAACATATTACACATGTATAGATATATATTCACAATAAAGTACAAACAACTAATTTTGTTAATCAGTTAAATTTCAAATACATTTCAATCAAAATAGAGTAGTCAAAGTTTCACCTTCTAAACATTTAGTTTATATTAATACTAGGTTGCATATTTTTTAGTATTTTAATTATTTATATATATATATGTTATTTATGTAACTATATTTTGGTATGGTAATCAGTATTTCAGTATGTTATATCTAACTACCAAATATCATACCGAATACCAAAAAAAATTAAAATGCATACCATATACCATACCAAATACCATAATACCAAAACCACAGTATTAAAAAGGCCAAACTCATCGGTGACCCCCTAAAGTTGGCACCAAGCTTCACATAGACACCTCAACTGGACGATGTTCATTTTAGACACTTTAAGTAGGGTCCTATTATGTCATTTTGACACTTTTTGCTGAGTTGACATATTATGTGTGCTACACTTACTTTGAGCGCGTGAAATGAGTAATTTTTATGATTTTTTAATTTTTTTGTTTCTTCTTCCTTCTCTCTCATTCCCACACTGCATCCACCATATACCATCACCTTGCCACCATTGTATATCCAACTTTCTCCTCTCTTTGTCAGTTCCTAATGTGGAAATTTAAATTAATTATATATATCAACAAAAATAATTTAAGAAAGGACCAAAATATGTCTAGAGCATATATCTTCTTCATGATATTAAATTTCTCCATCTAATTTTTTTCATAGTTCCATTGTCGGAAAGTTCGCCGAATCCTTCAAATGTTCGTTGGTCTATTTTCACCTCTCTCTAGTTAAGTTATTTTTTTTTCAGATTCAATTTTTGAAATACTAATTTTCTACTTCTCAAAGCTTTTAAATTTTTCTATTTTGATGAACCCATTTCAAGTAAATTCATAAATAGATCTGATTTTATCAAGGATATTTTTTTTTGGGTACTTCAAAACTTTCAAAACGAGCAGTTCCAATGGTGAAGGTGATTGAAAAAAAGAGAGAGAATGAATTTGAAGGATTGAAGAGATGGTAATAGTATGATAGTTGGATTATGGGTATTTGCTTATGACCCAAATTGGTTATTGTTGGAATGTATGCGTCCACTAAGTACGATAGGACCAGGTCCTCAACACAATAATAATGAACAGAAAATAAGTACTGAAAGTAAAGATGATACACGTACTTTACGTGGAAACCTCCTTGCTCAAGGGAGTAAAACCACGACCTGTCTCACAAGATTTTCAAACTGCTTTTACTAAACTTCACAAGCCAAAGTAAAATCCAGTTTACAACACACACGAGATTAACCTACTAATCTCTATTCTGAGTAATACACTATCACTCAATGAGCCAAAGCAGTGCCTGCATTGCTCACTATACTAACTCAACTGATTAATATAAACTTTGACGTAAGACACTAAGTTGCCCTTAACTAAGTTCTTACAATGATTCACCCAAGGTTGAAACGTTTCTATCACAAGCGAAACGATTCTTACAATATAAGAACATATACAAGCAATCAAGTTAACAGCTAGTTTAGAAAGCAATAATATCAACTATTAGGTCCGTTGTTGTTTTGAAGCTTGAATTTCTCTCTTTTGAATGAATGAATTCATTTGTTGTTTGTGGTCTTGAATATATCAAACATCATGAGTTAATACCCGTAGGACAAACAACCTCGTCGTTTCTGGTTGGTGAAGTACACTGGCGACTTCACCAACTTCTGACGCAGACAACTTTCCAGCTGTACAACATATGATCCTGGACGAGCATACTCTGCAGAGGACCGGGTCTCTGCACTTGTGAGGAGATCATCAAAACATCTGGGAGCATTAAGACTTATCAATTTCCCCCTTTTTGATGATGACAAACAACCTACATGCAACCTCACATAAGAGTTAAGCATTCATTCAAAAATACATTAATTCCCCATGTCACTGCTCTTCCCCCTAAATACATTAATTCCCCCTATTACTGTTCTTCCCCTTTCGTTCAGTTCCCCTCTAATCCCATAATAGTTCACCAAAAATTACCCATTTTGACATCATTAAAAAGGAATGTCAGTAAACATATGCGAGTTGCATGCAAAGCAATTAAGAATTCAGGGCTAGAGCTACACAAAACATGCACAAGTAAGCATAAAAGAGAATATCAAAACATACTGAACAGGGCACAATAGAAAATACTATTAGATCACAAAATCTGACCACATGAGTCAGCCAACACAGTACACAAAGCCACTAGAGTTTTTGACACAGAGATGAGAAGGACAATAAGACAGGACTCATTTAGAACGGAGGGGGAGGTGGAATAAGAGTTCGCATCAGCAAAGACATTCGCTCATTTGCATCAACATGAGCTTGAATGATTTGCTTGTTAAGAGCTTTGACTTCCTCACTGAGTGAGGCATTTGTCTTCAACAACTGCTTGTTCTCAGCTTTCAATGACTCGACCTCTTTTTCATCCACGATACTGGTACCAGGTCCCTTGGAGATAGCCTTATGCAACTGAGCTTTAAGTTGGGCAATTTTAACCTCCTTATCATTCAGAATCACTGCAAGGTCGATCAGTTCTCTTTTGAGAGAGGCTTGTTGTTCTATAAGATCTGCTACCTGAGACCTAGCCCTTGCCTTGCCTTCAACGCACTCACACTTCAAGAGAGTAGCAGTAGTAAACGTTTGTTTAACAGTACCAGGTACTCCATGACCAAGAGAGACTTCAAAATGTTTGAACATATAGTTTAACAAATAGCCATAGGGAATGCCATGTTTAACCAACTTCCAAGTCATCACCCTATGCATGTGTTCAAGCATTAAGGCATTAAGGCATGAAGGTTGATTTCCTCAAGTTAATCCAGTTTCACCATGAGAAATAGATCAGCAACAGAGGCTACCGTTATTTTCTCTGTCCTTGGCACAAATACCTTGTTGATGAATTCAAACAACAACTGGTACTCCCCCTTTAGAAACTTCTTTGGCAAACCTGCACGTTTGATGTCCCCACACTTTGTGGCCAGTTTAGCAAATTCACCCGAGGGTTTACACCCTTCAATTGTCCGTATCCCCTGCACCGGGACACCCAAAATGATTCCCAAGGTTTCCTCATCCAAAGATATTTTTACATCTTTAACAGTCGTCCAAACCCCCCATCATCCAATAACTCCATCTTATAATAAAATTCACGAACTTCAGGCTCGTGCAAGTATGGTGCTGGGGCCTCAAATAGATTTCCCCAACCTTGTAAATAAACAACATAAAAAAGATGAGACATACCGAATTTTGTTAGGATTTCAGGGTCGAATACTCTGCCGTTCAGCACCTTTTAGTTCTCAATTGCAGCTATGCGCTCTTTCCTGGTCATTTTCTTTTCTTCAACTTATTTTTGAACACGAGGACTTGGCCCCTTTACTGGATTTGACTTAATTGTGACCCTTTTTCTCACCCTCTCCTTCTTCACAAGAGATTTCTTTACTGACTTCTGAACCTCCTTTGATTTGACCCTCTCATCCTCTGCTTTCTTTCTTCTTTTTGCTACATACGCATCAATATCATCAGACTCTGTATCACTGGACCCAACAGGCAAAGGGGTTGATGTGGGTTCTTCAGGCACATGACTTTCCCGTCTTCTCTTCCTAGCTCTTTTCATTTGAACTACATTTGCTTCTACGGCACTCCCCATAACCTTCTGCATCTCACTCCTGGTGTCATACCTCTTTTTGGTCCCCTTTTGTGAGGGACTCAACCATCTTTCCTTTCCCTTTTCTTTTTCTCTCATTTGCAGACTCAGCGGGCTCATTAGTGAGATCAGTCTCAGAAACACTCTTAACTGTTTCTAGATCTGGAACACCTACTGTCAGAGTGTTGGCTCCTCGCACCCCTTTTCTGCTCCATCTCAAAGGAACTTCTTCATCCTCCTCATTTTCACTTTCAACGTCAAATGACTTAGGAGTTTGGTCAAATACAGGTTCCACACTGTGAGGGACCTGTTTCAGCGACCTCATCTCTTAGTTCATCAGAGTTGATTGAGCATCACCTCTAAGGGAGGCCAAACTTTGTACGACTACCAGTTTTGTCGTTGCTGTAAGAATGTTTGACTCGGGACCTTTTCCCTGAGGCAGATTTCCATCAAATAATCTCTCTGACATAGTAGAAGATACTGCCATAGAAAATACTTCAACTTCTTCAGTGGGAGGGTCAACACTTGGTTTGACGACTGATTGGGCTTCTGAGTTTTGAGATCTCTCACCAGAAAAAACTAGTGTAGGCGAGCAAGGTAAAACTTCCCCAGATGGAAATGCAAGAGAGGCCACCACTTCAGTAAGAGGTGTGGTGGATTCACCCGTCTCACCAGCACCACATACTAGCGTCAAAGGAGATTCTTCTGGAGAAGAGTGGAGAAATTGAAAGAACAAGGATTTTTAATTTCTAAGGAAACGAAAAGCTTTGAAGATGAGGAAGAGTTAGGCATTTTGATGATAGAAAGGAGACGGTTTAAGATGAAGTCGTGAATCATAAAAAAAGATTAGGAAGAGATTAGGTTTTTTGGATTCACTTTGCAAGGTCGTGAATTTAAGCACAAGGGGCATCAGGTCCCTGAAAAGTAGCGAACCTTGGATTTAAAGTGAAAAGACGTCTGAAATTGACGCAGTGAATGGGTAAGGGACATGTGGCAGTTACTATTGACTGACACACAGTGTAGAATTAGTGACACTAACCGTTAGGGGTCTAGGTCTCATTTAGTGTATGGCCTTGCCTGTATGATTAGATTTTCCCTTTAGCTAACATGCCATGAGTGTATACCTGCAATAATGTACCAAAAGTGAATGCTTAAACAATAAGCATTACAACAAGTATAGATACCTGCCCTCCTTAACATAATTAACTGGTAGATTTTGTGTAAACTTGTTATGGAATCGGGTGATCTTATGCATCCCCAACCTCAGTATGTTTTTAACAAAGCATTATTTACTCAATGGCTTTGTAAAGATATCATCCAACTGGTCTTCTGTCTTGCAAAAACTCATCACCATGTTTTGCTTCTCAGCATTGTCCCTTAGGAAGTGATGCCTCACATCTATGTGTTTTGTCCTCGTACGTTGAACATGGTTCTTGGCCATGTTCATAGAACTAGTGTTGTCGCATATTAGAGGAATAGTGTCTGTGAGAACACCAAAGTCTTCCAGTTGCTGCTTGATCCATAGGAACTGAGCACAACATGATGTAGCAACCACATATTTTGCCTCTGTTGTAGACAGTGCCACTAAATTTTGTTTCTTAGTTCCCTAAGAAATCAGTGCTGATCATGAGAAGTGTGTCAAACTTGATGTGCTCTTTCGATCAACAAGAAAACCTGCATAATCAGCATCAACATAACCAATTAGATCAAGCAAATCACCAGTGGGATAGAAGAGGACCAGGTCCTGGGTTCCCTTTAGGTATCTCAGAATTTGCTTGGCTGCTTTCAAATGTGACTCATTTGGTGCTGCTTGAAACCTTGTGCATATTCCTACACTGAAGACTATGTCAGGCCTGCTTGCAGTGAGGTACAGAAGTGACCCAATAATTCCCCTGTACATGGTCTGATTAACTCAATACCATCTTCATCCAGATCAAGTTTCACACTTGTGCTCATAAGAGTATCAAAGAGTTTTGCCTCAAGCAGATTGAACTTTTTGAGCAATTCTTTTATATACTTCTCTTGACATATAGATGTACCCTGAGAAGACTGCTTGATTTGCAATCCTAGGAAGAAGGTAAGCTCCCCTATCATGCTCATTTTAAATTCACTACTCATCAAATCAGCAAACTCTTTGCATAGTGAATCTGAAGTGACTCTAAAGATGATGTCATCTACATATACCTACAAAATCAACAACTTCTTACCTCTAGATTTTATAAACAAAGTATTATCAATTTTACCTCTTTTGAACCCATTTGTAAGGAAAAACTTTGACAGGCACACATACCAAGCTCTGGGGGCTTGCTTTAGACCATACAAAACTTTATCCAACTTCAGCACATGATTTGGCAGCTCAGCATCTTCAAAACCTGGAGGTTGTTTAACATACACCTCTTCTTTCAAATGCCCATTCAAGAAGGCACTCTTGACATCCATTTGAAATAGTTTAGACTCTATGTGGGCAACAAAAGCTATCAAGATCCTAATAGCTTACATTCTGGCTACATGAGCAAATGTCTCGTCATAGTCAATCCCCTCCTCTTGATTATATCCTTACACTACGAGTCTTGACTTGTTTCTAGTAATGATCTCATGCTTATTAAGTTTGTTTCTAAAGACCCATCCAGTCCCAATAATGGTTCTATTGAGAGGTCTGGGGACCAGGTGCCATACTTTGCTTCTCTCAAACTGATGAAGCTCTTCCTGCATTAAGGTTACCCAATTTGCATCCTGCAAAGCCTCTTTGATGTTGTTAGGCTCAATGGATAAAATGAAGGCTAATATGCAACTAGATTTATTGTTCTAGATCTAGTTTGTATTTCAGAGTCAAGTGGAGAGATGAGATTGTCCAGAAGATGTGAGGATTGATGTTTCCATCAGGACTTTCTGGTTATCTCTTCTTCAACATCAACATCAGATTCACCTTCTTCACCTTCTGGATTTTGAGATAATACCTCCTAAGTTGAACCAGAGGGACCAGGTTCCTCTGTGAGTTCTACACTATTTTCTCTTGCAACCTGTTTGCTTTTAGGATTTTGGATTGCCTTGTCCTGTTTTCCCTTGATCAGCTCCTCCAAATCAGGGTCTTCTTTATGTTCAACATTGCTCTTAGACTCATCAAATATCACATGCATGCTCTCTTCAACACATAGAGTTCTTTTGTTGAAAACTCTGTATGCCTTGCTGGTAGAAGAGTACCCGACAAACACCCATTTATCACTCCTGGCATCAAACTTGCCAAGGTCATCCTTTCCATTATTCAGTACAAAGCATTTGCAGCCAAATGGCTTCAGATGAGCAATTGAAGGTTTCATGTCATTCAACAACTCATAAGGTGTTTTATTGATCATGGACCTGATAAGACACAAGTTTGTAACATAGTAGGCTATGTTGACTGCTTCTGCCCATAAATTCATTGCTAGCCCTAAGTCAATCAACATAGTTCTAGCAATATCCACCAGTGTTCTATTCTTCCTTTCAACAACTCCATTTTGCTGGGGGGTTCTTGGCGCATAAAAGCCTTCAATTTGAGAGTTTTCAAACTCTGTGCCATGGTCATAGCTGATGTTAGCTATCTTGCAGTTAACCTTTAGTTGAATTGCTTTGGCAAAGGTGATCAGAAGTTCGGTTGTCTCGTCCTTAGTTCGCATGAACATGTTCTAGGTGAACCTAGAAAATCATCAACAACTACTAGAATGTACTTCTTACCTCATCTGCTTTGAACTCTGACAGGTCCACATAAATCCATGTGGAGAAGTTCTAACGGTCTGGTTGTGCTCACATATTCTTTGGATTTGAAGGATGATCTGGTTTGTTTTCCTTTTACATAGGCATTACATACTTTATCATCAGAAAATTTTAGCTTTGGCAAGCCACGGACCAGGTCCCCTGCAGCAAGTTTGTTCAGCAAGGATTCACTCACATAACCCAATCGCCTATGCCACATATTTGCTTTGTCAGCTTGAGCATGTAGGCATGAAAAACTGTCTCCTTCTATTGAGAAAGATCTGCAACATACATATTTTTGAATCTTTTGGCAGTCATAACAACCTTGTTAGTTACACAGTTAGTTACCAAATACCTATCAGACAAGAACTTAACTTCATTTCCCTTGTCGCACATTTGTGATACACCCAAGAGATTGTATTTCAGCCCATTGACATAATGTACATTGTCTATGGAATGATCAGTTATTCTTTCTATCTTGCCAATTTCGAGAATAAAACCTTTCTTCCCACTACTAAACGACACACCACCGCCCTGGTGTGCTTTTAAAGAAAGGAAGTTTAGAATATCTCCTGTCATGTGCCTTGAGCATCCACTGTCCATGTACCAGCACTGTCTGCTTCCTCTCTTCTGCACAAGAATCACTTATTAGACTTAGAAACCCACTTCAGATGGAGTTTCCAAAAACTGTCAAAAGGCTTAATGAGAAATCTTCATGTCGATGGGGGCAAAGTATTCTTGCTAAAATGGTAACTAGGACTAGGTACCTTTTTATTTTTTTCAAAACCTTTCTCGATTTAAGAAAATTTTCCTGCTTTTCTTTTACTCCTCTCAGAATCTCATATTTTTCTTTCAGATGATCATAACTTCCATAATGGGTACACAAAAGATTGTCAGAACAGACACATATTTTCTGTGGAGATTGTAGGGAGGCTCTATCTGTCTACAACCTAACCTCTTTTTGTTGTTGAACTTCTGACCAACTAAGTTAGAGAGTAACTTAGACGAATCAGTCCATTTGAGGGAGTGGTTCAACTCTTCTTTGATCTAACATAGATATTTCACTAGTTGAGAGTTCCTTTCAAGGGAGGCAACTAACTTAGACTCTGAGGTCTTAAGTTTCTCTTCTAGCTCAACCTCAAAGTTACTGAGTTTTCGCTTCCCACCCTCAGAGGTACCAGGTTCCTCGTTGAGTTGCAAGCTACCAATCTCTAAGATACCTATCCTAACACTCATCTCAGATATTTGAGAGTTAAGAGTTGCGTTTTCATTCTCGCACAAACTTAGTTTTTCACTTATCATCAAATTTTCAGAGGTTAATTCATCAACTGAGTCAATTAATACAACAACAAATTTTCTCAATCTTTTAATGGAAAAAGTATGTAGATCATTTTTTAGATCGAAAAGGGTTACCTCATTCAGATCCTCTTCATCGTCATATTTTGCCATTAGTGAGAAAATGGAATTGAACACAGTTTCATAATCTTCAACAGCCATCATCGAGACATCTTCATGACTGTCTGCCTCTTCCTCAGATTTGCTGGATGTATTTCCCCATACTGCCATGTCTTTCTTCACTAGTTGATCAGCACGAGCCTTTCTCTTGGCATGGTCTAGGACCTGGTCCCTTCTTCGAGGTCTCTGGTCCTGATTTTCCTGCTTCTGACTAGGACAGTCCCTCATAAAGTGACCAGGCTTGCCACATTTATGACAAAGATCATTTGCATGTGTTACTCTACTGGTCGAACCATTCTTTTGAAAGCTTATGTGCTTCTTGATAATCTTCTGGAACCTTCTAGTGACGTATGTCATTTCATCCTCCTCCTCACTCCCATCGTTTGAAGATGTTTTCAATGCCACTAATTTCTTCTTCTTTCCTTCCTTTATGTTTGACCCATGTTGTTTGTTCAGCTCATAGGTTTGGAGATTTCCAATCTGTTCATTCATGACAAGTATCTTCAGATCTTTTGCTTTAGTTATAACATTTACTTTGCTCTCCCATGACTTGGGAAGCACCTTGAGAATCTTTCAAACTTGTTTACTTGGTGGAATAGGTTCACCAAGACATCTCAGTTCATTGGTTATGAAGGTGAATCTTGAGTTCATCTCGTGAATGGTTTCACCTTCCTTCATACAGAAATTCTCATATTGAGTTGTAAACATAACGACCTTAGACTCCTTCACTTGTGTCGTTCCCTCATGGGTTGTTTGGAGACGGTCCCATATCTCTTTGGCTGTCTCGCAAGCAGAAATTTTGTTGTACTCATCTGAGCCGATTCCATATACCAGAATCTTCTTCGCTTTATAGTTCTTCTCTATCTTCTTCCTATCCATTTCGTTGTACTCCTTTCTGGTTTTGATGATCGTCATAGTAAGCTCACTATCTTTTACTTATTTTGTGGGAATGTAAGGTCCATCAAGAATAACGTCTCACAGCTCAGTGTCTTCAGCATTGATGTAGTCATGCATGCGATTCTTCCACCAACTATAGTATTGTCCATTGAAACAAGATAGTCTGGTAGATGACTGACCTTCCTCCATGTTGAGTGGAGCAGTCATTCCTTCAGGATCTTTTCTTTTCTTGGCGTTATCCAAATAGAAAAGTCAAGCTCTGATACCACTTGTTGGAATGTA
Organism: Solanum paucissectum; assembly: GCA_029582445.1. Taxonomy (NCBI): domain Eukaryota; kingdom Viridiplantae; phylum Streptophyta; class Magnoliopsida; order Solanales; family Solanaceae; genus Solanum; species Solanum paucissectum. The sequence goes on along the minus strand of JAJONZ010012738.1, from coordinate 27,884 downwards.
TGTGTCCTCTAAGTACGATAGGACCAGGTCCTCAACACAATAATAATGAACAGAAAATAAGTACTGAAAGTAAAGATGACACACGTACTTTATGTGGAAACCTCATTGTTCAAGGGAGTAAAACCACGACCTGTCTCACAGGATTTTCAAACTACTTTTACTAAACTTTACAAGCCAAAGTAAAACCCAGTTTACAACACACACGAGATTAACTTACTAATATCTATTCAGAGTAATACACTATCACTCAATGATCCAAAGCAATGCCTGCATTACCCACTATACTAACCCAACTGATTAATATAGACTTTGACGTAAGACACTAAGTTGCCCTCAACTAAGTTCTTACAATGATTCACCCAAGGTTGAAATGTTTCTATCACAAGCGAAACGATTCTTAGAATATCAACACAAATACAAGCAATCAAGTTAACAACTAGTTTAGAAAGCAATAATATCAACTATTAGGTCCCTTGCTATTTTGAAGCTTGAATTTCTCTCATTTGAATGAATGAATTCATTTGTTGTTTGTTGTCTTGAATATATCAAACATCACGAGTTAATACCCGTTGGACAAACAACCTCGTCGCTTCTGGTTGGTGAAGTACACTGACGACTTCACCAACTTCTGATGCAGACAGCTTTCCAGTTGTACATCATATGATTCTGGACGAGCATACTCTACAAAGGACCGGGTCCCTACACTTGTGAGGAGATCATCAAAATGTGTGGGAGCATTAAGACTTATCAATTATAATAGGTAGATTTGAAGAAAGAGATGGTAGTAATGATAATCTTCAAATTTGAAAAAGAAGGAATCAAAGTAATAGTGGTTAGAGGAGGAGGAGATGTGGAAATGGTGAAGGATGGAAATGGTGGAGGAGAAAAAGAAATGGGCTGTAGATTTTTATTATTTTTACCTTTTCTTCTTTATTGAAAGGTAATTTTTAAAGTAATTAATTAATTAAATAGTTTTAAAATAGGTTTTTATTCATAATATATTTTTTAATAATTATTATATATATATATATACATGTCATTATTTAATTTGTTACTTTAACACGTCATCGGCGAGTGTAATACACACACCTTATATATTTGGTTGGTTGTCAAAAAAGTGTCAATATGACACAACGGCCCCCTACTTAAGGTGCTTAAAATGAATAAGGCCTACTTGAGGTGTCCAAGTGAAAATTGATGTCAACTTTAGTTGGCTACCGATGAGTTAGACCTATTAAAATTTTTGATTTGGTATGATAATTCGGTAAATACCATACCATGCCCACCTCTACCTTGTGGGGATAAAAAAATCTCCAAGTTGCAATGGTGCTCCACCAAGTTACGTAGGAAACAAGTGGTCTATCTATCAAGTTGGTAATTTCAAAAATCATCAATACTTGCCAAAAAAATAATATTGAATTAATTAATTATACTCGCCAAGTTAAGGATATTACACTTTTAGGGATCCGGCTTCTCTTAATTTATCTTCTCTCCATTTTCCCCAAGTTCTAGCTTGAATTGGAGATACATGTCATAGTTTAGAATTAATGATTGAGATCCAATTGATTAAAGCAAAGTCCTAACCATAGTTATTTACTTCCATATATTTGCTTCTTAAATATTTTTGTAATCCAACAATTCTAGATTTACATTAAATTTTTCCTAAATATATTTAAAAGAATTTCTTTTCTTAATTACTTGAGTAATTTTGTGCTGATTTTTTACTTTTTTTTCTCTAATGTTTGTCATTTCTCAAATAGTATTTTCCAAATTAAAAATTAAAAATTGTGAGCTGACATTTTTTTTAATTTTAGGAGTAAAATAAATTTTGTCACTTAACTTTAAATTCTTTCTTACTCCCTAAATGGAGTTCGTATTGCTCTATAGACACTGTAGCTCTTAATACTCTATTAGAATAATAAAAACGTTTAACTGTATTATAATTTTTTTCAAAAAAGTAAAAATATTTAGTAAAATTTTTAAATATGTACGCAGGGCAGTAATTTTAAAAAAATATATATTTAGGGAAAATTTAATTGATTGCAAGAATATTTAAGAAGTAAATATATCAAAGTAAATAACTATGGCTAGGACTCTACTTTAATCAATTAAATCTCAACCATTAATTCTAAACTATGACATGTGTCTCCAATCCAAGCTAGAACTTGGGAAAAATGGAGAGAAGAGAAATGGAGAGGAGCCGGATCCCACTTTTAATCACCAAGAGGTAGTTTGACCGGAGATATTAGAGAAAATAATATTTGTATTAGCTTTGATGCTATATAATTTCTAAATTGGTAGTGTTTTCCTGACTATTACAATCAATTCTAATATATATATATATTCACCCTGATATTAACAATACTTTTTATGTCCACTTTTAATTGTGCGTTTTTTGAAAGTCAATTTGACTAATTTTTAAAATTAAATTAAATTACATTAATTTGATATTTTAAACATAAAATATAGATATTCAAAAACTATACGAAAAGTATTATAAATTGTAATTTTTTTGCTTATCAATATTGATGAAAAAATACATAGTACTCCCTCCGTCCACTTTTATTTGTCATGTTGCATTTTTCGAAAGTTAATTTGACTAATTTTTAAAGTTAAATTAGATTACATTAATTCGTTATTTTAAACAAAAAATTTAGATATTCAAAAAGTATACGAAAAGTACTATAACTTGGAATTTTTTGCATATCAATATGATGAAAAAATATATCATAAAATGTTAGTCAAAATTCTTATCACTTGACTTTAAAAAAGAAAACCATGGAAAATAAAAGTGGACGGAGGGAGTAAAATGTTAGTCAAAGTTATTATTAATTGACTCTAAAAAAGGAAACTATGACAATTAAAAGTGGACGGAGAGGGAGTATATACTAGTTCTATTTTTATATATTCTAATACACTTTATTTAGTACTACTATTTAGATATTTATAATTTATACGATGCATGTTATTTAATATAACAAATCAAACAATCGATAAAAGAAATGTCAGCATCAATAATCTCAACATTACTGATCATATTCAGTACTATTCTTATACACCTTATCAAACGACCCCTAAAAAATAATAATCACATATAAATATATAATCATTTATAAAAAGACAAAAAAAATGTAACAGTTCAACAAAAGTGATGTTTAGTTTTGCAAAAATATTTAGCGACAGTTGATTAATGTCATTGCTTTCGCCATTCAAAGTCAATAAAGTCTTTATTTTTGCTAAATATAATAAAACAACAATTATATTATTGTCGCTTTTAACTTCTTTTCTATTGTAACTTGAAATATTATAACGTATATTGTCCGTAATTATATGTTAAATTTTTTTAAAAAAAATCAAACAACTAGTAGTGCCCAAAACTGAAAATGATGCATCCAGAAAAATACGTCTGTAGTAAGGAATGGTCTCTTCCAAGTCCAATAAAAAAGACTGCAAAGTCCATCCACTACTACTGTAACATGAGGCTACACTACACTGCTCTCAATACATTATCACACATTCATATCCTGGATGAGATAAGATTCACCACCTTCCGACACGTGGCACCTCTATTCTTGTCTATTAAAATATTAAAAAAAAGACACTTAGCTCCAATTTCTTATCTTTCATATGGTCATTAAACTTTGTAATATCAACTGCCACATAATCCAATGGTCACCCTTCATCTAAGATGAGGTTTCTTTTGTTTCTATCCGTTAGATTAAAAAAAACGTCTGATACCTTATCATTATATAAAGGGAGTAAGCCACAGTGTAATAAGCATCTTAAAAAAAAAACAAGTTTCTTTGAAGTAAAAAAAAAAAGAAAGTTTTATAGCTAAGTAGTAACGCAATGGCTTCCTCAATTGTCTCCTCAGCAGCTGTTGCTACCCGTAGCAATGTTGCTCAAGCTAGCATGGTCGCACCCTTCACCGGACTCAAATCCGCCGCGTCTTTCCCCGTTACCAAGAAGAACAACAACGTTGACATTACTTCCCTTGCTAGCAACGGTGGACGCGTTAGATGCATGCAGGTTCAAATAATTCTTTATATTATCAATATATATATAAATATATAATTTAACTAAACGTGTTTATTTATATGTGGAATGTAGGTGTGGCCACCAATTAACATGAAGAAGTACGAGACATTGTCATATCTTCCTGACTTGTCCGATGAGCAATTGCTTAAGGAAGTTGAGTACCTTTTGAAAAATGGATGGATTCCTTGCTTGGAATTCGAGACTGAGGTCAATATCTCCTACTTACTAAATTTTACTATCTTTTAATCTGTTGAAGGAGAAAATAAATGTATGTTATATTGTTGTACAGCACGGATTTGTGTACCGTGAGCACAACAGCTCACCAGGATACTACGATGGTAGATACTGGACCATGTGGAAGTTGCCTATGTTTGGGTGCACTGACGCAACCCAGGTGTTGGCTGAGGTTCAAGAGGCGAAGAAGGCGTACCCACAGGCCTGGATCCGTATTATCGGATTCGACAACGTTCGTCAAGTGCAGTGCATCAGTTTCATTGCCTACAAGCCAGAAGGATACTAAATTTAATCAAACCCACCCCTATAATTAATTACTCCTATGTTTGTTTGATTTGTACCTAGTCTTTTTTTTAAAAAACAATTACCCCTTCAAAAACTACTGTTTTTTGCGTTTTAATTGTACCGGTGTATTTTCCTCGATTCCGACCAAGTTATGAGAAATTAATAATGATAAATCGGTGCTTATATGCTTTTTTAATTATATGCTTTTTTGTGGTGTGTATGAGTTTTATTATCCAAACTAAAAATCTCTCTTTAAATATGAAAACGACACATTAACTACTCCTTTTATCCTAACAAGTAACAACTTTAGCACAACGATTAAATAACCACCACATGTGACATTAATTAACTTTTTGACCAAATATAAAAATTTCCCATCAGACAAATAAATTGACATGAATGAAATACTTATCAACTAGAGAATTGGAATAATATATGTAGTAGAAGAAATTGTCAAGGCTAAAGACGGAAAAGAAATAAAATAGTAAATGTTGCGATGAATGCCAAGATGAAGACTACTCAGCGCCAATTACAAGGCACAAGAGATAAGTGAGGAATAATTGATCTAATAAAAAGATTATTCATCATAGCCTCAATATTTGTTTTCCTAAGAGAAAAGTGTCACCTCATTTTAGTTAATCAACTATCACAATTGAATGAAATATTTTTCCCCATCTAAAATGAAAAGAATTGCATCACATTGAGACATCGATTCAATAATTAGTAAAAATGAAAAAGACTTCATTTTCTGCCTGCAAAAATGACGTAACTTAAGTAAGATTTTTTTTTATTTCACAAATTAGTGAATTTAAATCTTACACTTTTTGATCCATCAATGTAAAAAAAGTAAATTAAAAATCATATAATTTGTATTATTTATGTGAGGCACAAAATAAATATCTTCGTAAGAGTAGGCTTATCATGATTAGTTGGGCCTTGGATGTTTACACTTGTGGCCGCTGGCCATGCTCAACAAAGTACTGGTCAATTTGTTGTTATCCTTTTGTCTTTTTTATTATTATTATTTTTGGTGAGAGTTTGAAGTTTTATGTATAGAATAGTTTAAGATATTTATCTATATAGTTAGTTCACTTATAAGATTATTAATATATAAATATTTTGGTAAGTTGGTGACAGTATAATAGTTGATATGCTAATAGTTATTAAATACTATATATATAAATTAATTTTAATTGATCAAGTAAATGTATTATTACCCCTAAATTTTTTAGCTCAAACACCAATTTAGTGATTTTTGCTTTAAAAAACTGAAAACTTCATTGTTGGTGATCAGTAGAAAGTGTTGACGAAGAAGACAAATCATTGTAAGTTTGAAGAACACCTTGTTGTTGACCAACATTAATAAATCATATCAATATGATTGGATTTGTGAACAATTAATTAACAAAATAAGTCGAATGTTGATAACATAAAATCATGATAATTCAGTAGAATTCACGAGTTATCCAATAAGATAGCTAGATTAAATATAATATGCGTTTGACACTCACTTTTGACCCTCCACAATATAAATTAATCATTGAGCCTCTTCAATTCCAAACGATTTGAAATAATTAGTTTTTATAAAATTGTAAATATCTTCAAAATATTTTAAAGTAATTTTAGTCATTTTTATAATATTTTAACTAATAAATCTGTTTTTATATAATTAGTATATTTTATAAATATTTGAAAATCATCTCAAAAGATTTTACATTTTTAGTTAATTATTTTATTAATTTACTTTAGTTTAAATTATGGTTATAATTTTAAATTATCTAATTTGTAATTAAGTGAATTGTTTCATTTCGTTAAGTTTAAGAAGCTCGTTAATTAATCTTGTTTAAATTCGTCTTGTTTAAGATTTGGCCAAATTTAACTAATTAGCTCATTATATTCTTAAGTTCAATTGACTATAATTGCAATCAATTAGGCTAAATTCTCAATTTTCAATCTAACCTTTTTTCTACCTCAGCTTAAACCCATATTTGGGCCGAAGCCAGCACAGCCCATTCCCTCAATTCCTCATCAGCAGGCCAATACCCAATTCCACCCAGAACCCAAAGACCCATTCCAATTAGAGTCAATTAACCCGACCCAAGACAAAACCCAATTCCTTTTCTCAACAAAAAACCCGACTCCGTTCGTCTTCTTCTTCACGATTAGAACGACCCCATTAATCGCGCGTACAAGACCGTTGTGAGGATTTCTAGGTGTCGAAATCTCACCACTCGCTCCTCCTTTGAATTCTTGGCTGTCAATCTTGGAATTCGAATTCAAATCCCACCCTCCCCCAATCGATTCCGTTCTCCCACTATAAATGCTCTTTCCGTTCACTATTGAAAAAGGGGGGAAATACGTTAGAGAAGCAAAAGAATACAGTCATATAGGTTTATAAAGAAGAATTCCGATTCTCTATAGTACTGGGTTAAGAATTTCGAATCTCAACTTCTCGTCTTAAGATCTCTTCTCTCCTTTCTCCGGAATCTTTCATCGAGTTTCTTTTCACGTGGTGGTGGTAGAGTCGTCTCTGGCAACTCAACGCAGCTCCAAGAAAGATAACTTTGCCTCCTCTGGTATTCTGTTTCAATAGAGTTGTTATATGTTCAATATTTGGTAAAGGTTCTTTTGCTAAATATATTTGGTTCATCGTTTACTGTTTTTAGTGTCGTTTTCTTGTAAATTTCTGGGTTATAAGCATGAATGAAGCTCCTTTGGTATTTTATAGATTCATTGGCTCGATTTAGTAACTAAAAAGCTAGCTAAATCTCTGTCTGGTTTTACTCGTTTGGTGGTGATTTTGAGTGCACTGGTTGCGCATTTTGTTTCTTCATTGTTTATTCCTAGTCTTGGCTGTCTTCTCTTTAGTTTTTGATTTTCATATATGTTAGTTTAATCTCGTAGGTTTGATTTTCGTTGAATGCTATCCATCTCTATTTCGGCTTTAACTCATGATATCTTGTTCTCGACTTGATAAAATATGTCTTTTAACTTGATCTACAACCTTGCTATCAGGTTTTCTTTTTGTGCTACCTTTGTCGATGTGTAAACAAGTGGAAAGAAGAATCGATTTACTTCGATATTAATCCTGTGTTTTAAGAGCTCTTGGTTATGTGTGTTTTTTCATTGTCGTCCTAAGCTTGAATCCTTGGTGTTAGACACTCAATTTTGATCTCTCCTCGATTGGAATTAACTTTCGAGTTTCTTTAATTTCAACGATTTGAAATAATTAGTTTATAAAAAATTCAAATATTTTTCAACCTTTTTAAGGTTATTTTAGTCATTTTTATAGCATTTTAAGTAATAAGTAAATTCTATATAATTAAGCATATTTTATAAATATTTAAAAATCATATCAAAAAAGATTTTACTTTACTTTAGTTTAATTCATAATTATAATTTTGAGTTAATTGGTTTATATTTAAATTAATCAGTTTATAATCAAATTAATTATTTTATTTCGTTAAGTTTAAGAAGCTTATTAATTAATTTCTATAAATTTGTCTTATTTAGCTTTTGGTCGAATTTGCCAATTAATTTCAATTCGGTTAAGTTTTAACCTCAATTGCAAATATTGCCATTTCTTAGCTTGAGTTCCAATTCTTTGAAGACACAAAATTGGGCCATTTATTCAGTCAAAACATTTCCAGCAGCCCACCAAATTCATCAGCCGATCCAATTTCCCTTTAGACGACCCAATTCCATTTTCCTCGACAACATTCCAATTTCTAATTACAACAGCCCACTCCTAAATGACCCAAACCCGGCCCACTCCAGTATCTCCGAAAGAACCCAGAAGCTGCCCAACGTTAATAATTCCATACGTCAACATCACAGTGAGAAGCAACGCCGATTTCAAACGGCATCAACAATGCCAAGAACGACAAATTCTCCAACGTTCTTAATTCCAAACGGCATCAACAATTCTCTCAAACCAACGTTCACGAGCAGCAGCAGCAGTTCACAGCGTGAGCAAGACGCGTGCCCAGTACCAATTTTGTTGTCGTTTTCTTCCCGTCCCTCTCCATTTTGTACGACTTCAGCAGCAAAAAGCACGCAGAATTGTCCGATGATGCCGCGTCGATGCTCAAGGACAGTCGATCGATCCTAGCCCTCCACCTCGCCTCCAATCCGTTCGAAAGTGGTGGAATCGAGTGGGAATATTCTTATCTTGGGGAAGAATTCGAATTTGGGATTCAAAATGGGCCCTTGATCTTATCCATTTTTCATCCGTTTCCGAACCCTAGAAATCCCCTATAAATACCCTCTTTTCCATTCATTGTAAGGTTGGTCGTTTTCATTAATATACGAGTAGAAAAGAAACATTCATATAGAAACATAATTATACAAGAGACAAAAATCCAAGCAGAGAGGAGAACCATTCTTCGATCCCAGTTTCATTCGCTCGGCTCGTTTCTGTTGGATTTCTTTCAAAGTTTACGTTGGTGCTGATCCTATGCTCATTTTGTCTCGGTTCGCTGCCCCCAGAAAGGTAATATTCCATTTCTAATTTTAGTTTCTTTCGTCGTGAGCTAATAGTTGCATAGTTTATGCTTTGATGTTGTAATATTTCTGTTCAACTGATTTGAGGACTGTTTACTTATTGATTGTTGCGAGTCATTTGAATGTTAGAATTTTGAGAATATTTTGACTTGGCGTCGGCTGGAAATCAGTGTTGTAACTCGCTTGTGATTCGAAATGTTGTTGTTTCGTTTGTCTGAAGTTTAGATGTTCCCGTCTGATGTTGAGTTATTTCCTCCCTGTTGAGGTCTTTTATCTGGTTGATATCTTTTATGGTTGGCTTCGAGTCGAATTTCAATCTGAAAATTTTTGAATTCAGTTTTGTTTGTTTTCTCAATTTGTTATGGGGAGGTTTCCATTTATTTGCTAGTAAAATCGTGTAAGTTGAGTAATTTACTGTTGTACTTCCTTCTTTATGATGTTTGCTCTTAAGGAATCGATACTAGCCGTTGTATTTCTAGAATCTGGTTTCTAATAGTGTTTGATGTATAGGCTTTGTTATCTGCCATTTCGAGTTAAACTATTTTGAGTTTCTTGCTAACTAAAGTTGAGGTAAAAATGAGTCAATAACTGGTCATTCCCAAGCTGCTGGAATTTTTTTTCTGGTGTTAATTTTTCCTTCTTGTAGTGTTCTACTATGCTAATTACTTGTTCCCTCGTTTGTCCTCATCATCTTCACCCGTAAATCATGCTAAAACTGAACCTTGTTATCTGTACTCAAGTAACACATGCCTTGTCCTAGCCTCCTCTTATTTAGGATATCAGATGTATATGCTTGATATGAATTCTGCATTTTAACTTAGATCAATACTCTGTATTGTCTTGGGAAAACATGCTTTCAAATTCAAGTTAGATTAATCATTGTTGTTAGGTTATTGTGTTACTTAAATGCTTTCCATTTTATTTTTTTGAAATGTTGAAATTAGTTAAGTGTTTGTTTTCCAGTAGCTCCTTTGTGAATGAGCTCTTCTTGAATTAATCATGTGTTTTTGTGTAAAATAGAAGAACTAGAGGTATTTCCTTTATTTGTGCATGCTTGTTGACAATTAACTCCCTTCTGGCTTGAATTGTAACACTGTTAAGGTAATTCCTTGTGACAAATATGTTTGTTTATGCTTATTAAAAGAAGAATGTATGCCTAATCAATTTTCCATCTATCTTTATCTTTGTAATGTTGCACTTAAATTGTTTTTTTAAGGAGTTCTTTTGAATACATGGTTTAATTGGGTCGTAGTTCACCTAAGATCACCGTACTTCATTAGCTTAAATTCATATTTTGGACTACAACTGCTTTGAGTGTCAAATATATGAACTTTAGATGATATTTAACCGGTGATAAAATGTGTTAGTTTCTTTTGTTTAAGTCACTTAAGAATTGTGATTTAGAGTAGCTTTTCCATGGTTACTTATTAATTTTCTTTTCTTTCCTGTTATACCGTATGTAAATCTGCCCGAGTGCTGATGGACTCCATCCCCTCTCTTGCCATTCACCGATTGGGCCATAGAGGCCCCAATTTATCTTTTATTGAGTCAACTGACAGTGGAATTGAAGAACAGGTCCCCCAAAAGTCGATATACAGGTGTTCAAGAGCCCAAGATGTATACACAATGTATACAACAACATACGTGAGATATGGGGTGATATACAGGTGTTCAAGAGCCCAAAAAGGGTTGTATACATGATGTACAACAACATACGTGAGATATGGGGGGATATACATTGATATACACTCACTTTATACGCTGTATAAACGCAGCAAAAATGGGTCAAAAGCCCTCCTTAAGTTCAAGTTTTGTAATTGTGTTGTAATTGGGCTAAATGCCCATATATTTTAGTATTATTCTACTAGTTTTAGGACAGGGAATTGGGCCAAAAGCCTACTTATCTTTGGCAGACTTTTGTTACTTTTATGATAGGTGTAAGGTGGGTCAAAGGCCCAAGTATTAGCCCAGACGGACAAAAAAATCAAACTTAGGCCCAAAGCTTTCTCTCTCTCTTTTTACTTTAGTTGTTCTATATTCGTTCAATTGTTTTTATTTTCACTTGTCTATTAGTTAATTTTAAAGTTTTTTTCCTAATTCAAATTACCCAAAAGATAACCATTTTGAATTAACTATTTAAAATTAAGTAAATATTTTTCTACTTGACTTTCAAGAATAATTTGCAAAATGTTTACTTAATGTATTAAAATTTTCCCTTTTACCCTCTTTGAATCATCTTTTAATTTTTTGTCAAGCATGCTTATTTTGCCTTCTTTAAAAGATTTAGCCAAATATTTTAATTATCGGATAATCTTAAGTTGGCTGATCCGTTAGGTGCTTTCAAAACCTTCCTTAAAACAATAACCCAAAACCCCTTTATGTTAAATATTAGATTTTTTATTTTTAATCTTTAGAAAAAATAGTTTTCTTAATTTTACTAAAAAAAATTAAGTGCTCTTAAAACATAATTTTTTCCTTTTTAAATAAAAACACCTGACCCCGAGGAGGGCCTATGCCTGACTCAAGGATGCCTGACCCGAGGTGCCTGACCTGAGAATGCTCGATCGGAGGATGCTTGAATGGTGCTAATTTTCATGTTCTTTCTAGTCTCGTTTGGTTTCGAGAGTCTCCCTCGGGTAGGTCGAGCCTCCTTTTCAGTCTCCCTGTCCCCGTCGTCCATTACTCGTCTTTTGAAAGCCGTTATCTTGGATTTTCTTTTTGTATATCGGAGAAAGTACCTCACCACCCCTACCTTTCTACATTTATTGCCTGACCCGAGCTGCCTGACCTGAGGATGCCTGACCCGATGAGGGCCTACTCCTCGAGGATGCCTGACCTGAGGATGTCTGACCCGAGAACGCCTTACCCGAGGATGCCTGACTTAAGGATGCCTGACCTGAGGATGCCTGACCCGATGATGCCTAACCCCAGAACACTCCACTCAAGGATGCTTGACCCGATGAGGAAAGTACCTCGAGAAAGCCTGGCCCGAAAATGCCTGACCTGAGAACGCCTGACCCGAGGACGCCTGACCCGAGAATGCCTGACCTTTAGCATGACCTAAGAACGTCCAATGTGAGAACGCCTAACCTGAGACGTCTGACCCGAGAATGCCTGACTTGAGAATGCTTGACATGAGGATGCCTGACCAAAAAAGGCTACCCAAGGAACGCCTGACCCGAGAGCGCCTGACTGAGGATGCCTGACCCAAGAACGCTTCACCCGAGGATACCTGACCCGATGATGCCTGACCTAAGAACGCCTGACCCGAGAATACCTCACCAAAAAAGGCTACGCACAGAACACCTGACCCGAGAGCGCCAGACTTAAGGATGCCTAACTCGAGGATGCCTGACGTGAGGATGCCTGCCTCGAGGATGCCTACCTAAGAACGCCTGACCCGAGGATGCCTGACCCGAGGATGCCTGACCTGAGAATGCCTAACCCAAGAATGCCTGACCTGAGAAAGCCTGACCCGAGGATGCCTGACCAAAAAAGGCTCCCCGCAGAACGCTTGACCCGAGAGAGCCTGACCCGAGGATGCCTGACCCGAATGAGGGCCTACTCCCCGAGAAAGCCTGACCCGAGAATGCCTGACCTGAGAACGCCTGACCCGAGGATGCCTGACCCGATGAAGGCCTACTCCTCGAGAAAGCCTGACCCGAGGACGCCTGACCCGAGAATGCCTAACCTAAGAATGCCTAACCCGAGGATGCCTGACCTGAGGATGTCTCACAAACTTTACCAAATTGGCCATGTCCCCTACGCTCCTAATCTTCTCTTTTTATGATTCCGAAACAAGTAAAACACATTCCAAAACCATGCCTAAAACTCATGACAAATAGCCTAAAACTTTTGTTTTGAAAAATAAATTTAACATTTTTAAGAAAAATCGATTTACAAAGAGTCGCCTCTTAGTTTTTTAGAACTTTATACTTTTCAAAAGACTTTAACAGAAGGTGCTAGAAACTTGAAGTGTCCGCTAATGTGCGATTGACCTGTAACTTGACTAAATATTTTGACTTTTGACCAAATTGGAAAATTAATAAAATAAAGAAAAACCATTTTATGTACTTAAAAAGGAAATAAACTTAAAATAATTCTTAGAAAAATAATTTTTTACATTGACAAACAACATAAATAAATAAGTAATAAATAAAACATAAATATTTCAATTTAAGCATAAAAAAAGAAGAAACAACTATCTTTTGGAAATTTAATTAAATTAAATCAAATTAAAAACAAAGGTTAGAGTTAAAAAAAATCAAATATGCGGTAATAGATAAATTTCAAAATTATCAAAAATACCCCCTCAAAAAATAGCAACTTTCACATATAGCAAACACCAAAATCATATTTGTATGTTATATCTATAGTTTGCATAATTGCGTTTCATAACAAACTTTATGTTTGCTATGGCTATTTCGCTATACATATATACAAAAGAAGCTGGCTATTTTGCTATACATATATACAAAAGAAGCAATTGTATAATCTGTTTCGGTATACATATACAAAAGAATCAATTGTATAATCTGTGTTTGTATAAAGCGAGAAAGAGAGAAAGGCAAAAGAGAACTGCACATGAAAATATTTGTATTGTATAATTATAAGTGTATAGGACGAAAATTTATGTATTTGCATATGGATATATAATTTTTTCTCTCGCTTTATACAAACATAAACACAATTTATACATTTCTGTTTGTATAAAGCGAGAGAGGCGAGGGAGAGATTGGCGAGTGAGATCTGGGAGAGTGGCGAGCGAGATCTGGAAGAGGGGAGAGAGGGGAACGAAAATATATGTATATATACAATTTTCTCTAGCTTATACAAACACAAACACATTTTATACATTTGCGTATGCGTATGTATAAAAGCGAGAGAGGCGAGGGAGAGACTGCCGAGAGTGGCGAGCTAGATTCACCAGGGAGAGAGGCGAAATAGCAACAGTTTGCTACGGGGTACAATTAAATCAAATTGTGGTTATGACATTTAATTTGAATTAATAGTTTGCTATTATATATAGTTTTTCTTAAAAAAAATGGACCTATTGGGCCCAAAATCAGAAGTCTGTCTGCCTGGGCTGATTTTGGTCTTAACTGTTGCTATGGAATAATCTGGGCTTTGGTCAAAAGCTGCCTCATTTTCTAATAAAATCCTACTGCAATAAAATTTTGGGCTTTTGGTCCATTTCTGCTGCTGAAATACTGTGTATACATCAAGTGTATATTACTGTATATGAGATGTATTTTGCCCTTTCCCCCTGTATATCAGACAGTACACCATGGGTTTACATCCTAATTCTGCTTTCATACACCTGTATTCTCACCTCTGCCCTGTATTTCGGTACTTTGGACCTGTATATCACTGTATACTGAGTGTATACAACCCATATTTAGACTTTTCGAGACTTGTATCAGCTTCATTTTTACTCTCGAACAAGATGAGGCTGACTCGATACCCTTGCAAGGAGATGATGAAAAGAGTCTGACTTATGCATTACATGGAAGTAAGGATTAATACACGACAGAGATGATGAGTCAACAAACAACACAACTTCAATCTCCTTAAACCAAAGCAAAATTATTTTTACATACAAAAGCATATGAAATAAACAAACTCCTTGAAAAGAAAACTAAAACAAAATCGATACTGATCAAAACAAGAATGAAATGAAAACAACTCCTAAAAATCACAGAAGCAGACAAAACGAAACAAGATCAAATCCAAAAATGATGCAATCTAATCACATGTTTTCTAAGAAAACTAAAACAAAATCGATACACGATAAAGTTGGACCATTAAAAATTCATGAGGGACTGAAGAATCAAAAAGCTATACGAGAAGAGCAAACATAGTACTAATCATAGACCAAGGATTCAAGCTTAGGACGACAATGAAAAAACACACATAACCAAGAGCTCTTAAAACACAAGATTAATTTCGAAGTAAATCGATTCTTCTTTCCACTTGTTTACACATCGACAAAGGTAGCACAAAAATAAAACCTGACAGCAAGGTTGTAGATCAAGTTAAAAGACAGATTTTATCAAGTCGAGAACAAGATATCATGAGTTAAAGCCGAAATAGACATGGATAGCATTCAAGTTGTCCGAGAATAGAAATCAACCCTACGAGACTAAGCTAACATATATGAGAATAAAAAACAAAAGAGAAGACAACCAAGACTAGGAATAAACAATGAAGAAACAAATTATGCAACCAGTGCACTCAAAATCACCACCAAACGAGCAAAATCAGACAGAGATTTAGCTAGCTTTATATGTACGAAATCGATCCAACGAATCTATACAATACCAAATGAGCTTCATTCTCATGCTTACAACCCATAAATTTAAAAGAAAACGACACTAAGAAAATAGTAAACGAGGAACCAAATACATTTAGCAGTAGAACCTTTACCAAAATATAACAACCATATTGAAACGGAATACCAGAGGAGGCAAAGTTACCTTTCTTGGAGCAGAGTTGTTGGAGACGACTCTACCACCACCACGTGAAAATAAACATATTTCAACGTCTGATTTCAAGAGAAGGAGGAGCCAATTGAACGTCTGACTAGAGATTTAGCTAGCTTTATAGATACAAAATTGAGCCAATGAATCTAATGACCAACATACAATATCAAATGATCTTCATTCTCATACTTACAACCCAGAAATTTACAAGAAAGCGACAATAAGAAAATAGTAAACGAGGAACCAAATACATTTAGCAGTAGAACCTTTACCAAATATTGAAAATATAACAACCACATTGAAACGGAATACCAGGGGAGGAAAAGTTACCTTTCTTTGAGCGAAGTTGTTGGAGACGACTCTACCACCACCACTTGAAAAGAAACTCGATGAAAGATTCCGGCGAAAGGAGAGGAGAGAGTTTAAGACGAGAACTCAAGATTCGAAATTCTTAACCCATAACTATAGAGAATCGAAATTCTTCTTTATAAACCTATATCACTGTATTTTTTGCATCTCTAACGTATTTCCCCCTTTTTTCAACATGATGAGTCAACAAACAACAAAGGTTCAAAATAAACAACTCTACTGGTCAAAATAAGAATGAAAAGAAAATAACTCCTTGAAATTTTAAACATGACAAACAACAAGTAATACCTGGGGACATTTAATCATAGTAGCTGACAAAACCAAACTTGATCAAATCCAAAAATGATACAATCTAACCACACATGCTTTCTAAGAAAACTTGTTTACGCATCTACTAGAAAATTAAAAGCATAAATTGAATCTCATATTTCAGTAAACTAAAAAAAAATTGATACACGATAAAACTGGAT
Source organism: Solanum paucissectum (assembly GCA_029582445.1). Taxonomy (NCBI): domain Eukaryota; kingdom Viridiplantae; phylum Streptophyta; class Magnoliopsida; order Solanales; family Solanaceae; genus Solanum; species Solanum paucissectum. Next base: position 11,503 of record JAJONZ010012738.1, on the reverse strand, counting down.
CATTAACAATTCATGAGGGACTAAAGAATCAACATGCTATACGAGAAGAACAAACAGAGTACTAATCATAGACCAAGGATTAAAGCTTATGACGACAATGAAAAAAAAAACATAACCAAGAGCTCTTAAAACACAAAGGATTAATTTCGAAGTAAACTGATTCTTCTTTTCACTTGATTACACATAAGCATAGGTAGCACGAAAAGAAACCTTGACAACAAGGTTGTATATCAAGTTAAAAGACAAATTTTATCAAGTCGAGAACAAGATATCATGAGTTAAAGCTGAAATAGACATGGATATCATTCAAGTTGTGCGAGAACAGAAATCCACCCTACGATATTTAGCTAACATATATGAGAATAAAAAATGAAAGAGAAGACAATCAATACTAGAAATAAATAATGAAGAAACAAAATGTGCAAGCAGTGCACTCAAAATCACCACCAAATGAGCAAAACCAGTCAGAGATTTAGCTAGCTTTATAGATACAAAATCGAGCCAACGAATCTATACAATACTAAAGGAGCTTCATTCTTGGTTACAACCCAACAATTTACAAGAAAATGACACTAAGCAAATAGTAAACGAGGAACCAAGTACATTTAGCAGTAAAACATTTACCAAAATATAACAACCATATTGAAACGAAATACTAGAGGAGGCAAAGTTACCTTTCTTAGAGTAGAGTTGCCGGAGACGACTCTACCACCACCATGTGAAAAGAAACTTATTTCAACGTCCTCTTTCAAGATAAGGAGGAGCTAATTAAACCCTTGACCAGAGATTTAGCTAGCTTTATAGATATAAAATCGAGCCAACAAATCTAACGATCAACATACAATATCAAAGGAGTTTTATTCTCATGCTTAAAACTAGGCCTGGCAAGGGGACGGGGACTGTGGGATGGGACGAAATGGGACGGGACATGAGGGGGAAGTCCTTGGTCGGGATTCAGCTGGGACCGGGATTGACGGGACAAAATACGTCACATCCCATCCCACTATGTATACATGATGGGACAGTGTTTGGCGAGACGGGACGGGACGTGACATGAGATTTTTTATGTTTTTATATGTTTATTTGTTTGTATTGAAATTATATGTTATTGAATAACATTTTTAATTTATTTGGTTTTCAATAACATTTTTAGCTTATAAAAAATGCTTTAGTTTTGAAATTTAAACTTTCAAATTTCAAACTTGAAAGTTCAAATTTTGTATTTTAAATTTCAAAATTCAAATTTAAACTTTCAAATTTCAAATTAAGTATTTTAAAGTAAGTTTAGTGTATATGTAAATATGTATGTATATATTAAAATTAAAATGTAAGACAATAGTTGTATACAAAAGACTTGAATAAAGCCTTTTTAAATTTATTCAATTAAAATCTGATTGCAACTTACAACTTAGAAGTTAAAATTTATTAATATTAGAGGAGTAACTAATCTACGCAGCCACCTTCTAGGAATGGTTTTGTTTCAAAGTTCTCATATGTAAATATAATATTTGTTACAAATATTAGAGGAGTAACTAATCTACGCAGCCACCTTCTAGGAAAGGTTCTGTTTCAATTAGTTCTCGGATGTAATCTAATATATGTATTCTCCAAGAAAATTCGATTCTAATTGTCATATCAAATCTACGGTAACATCCTCCGGTGTTGGCGATTTTTCTAGAAACTCTTGTGCCTCTAATTCATCGTCACTAGATCCAATTACCGAATTAATCCAAGCTTCTTGTTTGGAAGTTAACTTTGGCAAATTATAATTCCTCCTCTCGGCATTGACCCAGTCTCTAAATAAAACTAATGTTTCCAAAATTTCTTCTGCCAATGAATGTCTATGATCTCCAAGTTGAAACCTTGTCGCACTAAAAACAACCTTCGATGCAACTGATGAAGCTTGAATAGCTAGAACATCATGAACTATTTTGCTAAGAATTAGAAATGCAACGCTCCGTGTCCTCCACCATGCTAATATTTCTACATTGCCGTGCTCGTCATCAACTATTTTCAAAGACTGATTAAGATATTCTTCAAAATCATTACAGTTAGTAGAATTAAGACCAAGAAAACCTAACATAAAATTATCAATATTATCTTTACTATTAGCATTAGAAGTTTGACCAACTTCTCCTTCAGTAATTTCTATATTTCTATATTTTTCATACAAACTTTTGCTAGACTTATACATTTCACAAGTTGGAATTTCTTCCGGTAAATTTCTAAAGTATCATAAAAAGTTTCAACAAGTCCCTGCACACCTCGTACTTTATATGAGGGTTAAGTAAAGTAGCACTTAAATGAATTTGAGGAATAGGAAAAAAATACTTTCTAAATTTTTCAATCATACCTTCAATTGCAACTCTAAATTTTTTTAAACTTTTTTGTATTTAGAAAGTTGAATTGAAATAGCACAAATATTTATTAATACTGATGAAATAGTAGGATAATAAATTCGAGAAAACATGGTTGTAGCATAATAAAAAAGTCTTAAAAATTTCAATAGTTCTTTAGTTTCTTCCCAATCTAGTTCACAAATTCTTTCTAATGGGTCAGCATTATGAGCATTAAACACCATTTGTATAAGTCATTTATATTCGTAAGCAACTGAAAGCATTTCGTTAAAAAGAATTCCACCTTGTTTTAATGTGTTTTGGTACTTTTTTTGGTGTCATATCACTAGTATACAACGCTCGTTAAATTTCCTAATTCTAGCAGGTCTATGAGCATAAAAAATTCATAAAATAGCACATTCAATTTTCATACAACCACAATCAAATAATGAAATACCATCTTGTACAACTAAATTTAATACATGTGCAGCACATCTAACATGAAAAGCATTAGTATCAATTGGACATAATCTAATTTTTAACATACTAGCAGCGTTTGTAATACTAGATGTATTATCTAATGCGACACTCATTACTTTATCTAAAAGCATGTAAGAATCTAAAACATTCAAAATATTTAAAGCTAAATATGCACCAATTTTTTTCTCTACACATTCTTTATAACTTAAGATTCTTTTTTGCAAATTCCAGTTATGATCAATCCAATGTGTTGTAATAGTTAAATAATCATGTCCATTAACACTACGACCCATGTCTGAAGTTATAAACACTCTACAATCTAATATGCTAAATAAACAACGAAGATATTAACAATGTTTACCTTGATAAAAAATATCAAATTTAACAGTATTTCTTGAAACACCGTTAAAAGAAAGATTATAAGTTTGTTGAATATATTCAATAAAATCGGGATGTGAAGGAAAACCACAAGGCAAACCACAAACATAAACCATCTTAGCTAAATTTGTGCGATCTCTTTCCTTATTATATTTACATTGTGTTAGTGGACCACTGGGGTTAGAAAGATCTAATGTTCCTAGAATCATGTTAGAAGCCCCTATCGATTGATTAACATTAATATCAACATCATTAACTTGAATTCTTTTTTTTTTATCGGCTAAAGCTTTGGCTGCTTTATATTCAATCGCCATACAAGATAACAAATGTTTATGTAAGTCCCCCGTCCCACCGTGACCTCCATATTGTCTATGTCTAAATTTATGCTTACACTTATTCAAATAGCAATAGATTTTTTCGTATCTAAAGTCATAAATTACCACACAATAGAAGTTTTAGGGCGTTGATTCTTCACCTTCTCCCTTGTAGGAGGTAGGGGGGGGGGGCAATTGTAGTTTCATTTGGAACTTCTGTCACCAGACTAGTAGGTGTTTCTTTTAATTCATCTTCTTCCGAATCAACTTCTATTTCTTCACCTGAATTTTCATCACGATTAGGATTTATATTACCATAACGTCTTTCTAAAACTTCATGGTCAATTTAAACATTTGAATCAATATGAAAATGAGGAGTGAAAGAAGTATCATCAACATAAGTAGAATCATTTGTATTAAATATAACTCTAGGCATTGATTTAGAAGAAGAACCACCATATTTACTTTTATTTTTTTCCTTGCTACTTTTTTTAGAAAAATTAAATAGATTAGTAATATTGGTTGCTACTTTCTCTTTATCGGTATTTTTTTTGTTAGAACTCATATTTAATAAAATGTGAAGTGTAATATAAAAATAATAATAACATAAAAATTAATTGCGAAAAATTAAATATAAATATTATGAAACGAATGTACCAAATGTCTGCGTTAATAGCAGACGTTATAACTGATTCTTGAAGCTTGTAGTTTGTTGTAAGTTGTAATTTGGAACTTCAATACTTGATATCAATATGATATATATATATATATATATTTATGATATAATATGGAAATTTAGAATTGAAATATATATATTATGATATAATATGATAATCTACAATTGAGAATTAAATGGAATCAAGAATTAAGATTTAAGAATGAGAGGATATATAATATAGATGAGAGAATAAATGATTTTGTAGGATATAATGAAGGATAAGGGGGGTATTTATAATATTAAAAATGGATTAAAGTGTATTTATTATAACTTTAGGGTTTAAATTAAAGTTTTAAAAGTAGGGGGTGGTAGGGGGTGTTGGGGAAGTGAAAAAACTTCCAAATTCTGATTATATATGTCGGGGGGGGAGGGCACTTGTCGTTGCCCCAACGGTCCCTAACAGAAACAATTTGAAAAAAAAAATTAATTTTGTCCCACAAAACCGGCCGGTTCAATCGGGCCGAAACCAGACTGAAACCGAGCCAGACCGGGCCGGGTCGATTGGGACAAAACCATGAACCGTCCCCTAACCGGTCCCCCTACCATAAATTCCCTCAAACTGGAAGACGATACATGACCGAGTCCGGCGAGACGAATCTTGAGTCGGTCGCAGGCCGAGACGACCCAACCCGGCCCCATTGCTAGGCCTACTTACATCCCAAAAAAATTTACAAGAAAATGACACTAAGAAAATAGTAAACGAGGAACCAAATACATTTAGCAGTAGAACCTTTACCAAATATTGAACATATAACAACCACATTTAAACGGAATATCAAAGGAGGCAAAGTTACCTTTCTTGTAGTAGAGTTGTCAGAGATGACTCTACCACCACCACGTGAAAAGAAACTTGATGAAAGATTCCGGCAATAGGAGAACAGAGAGTTTAAGACGAGAACTCGAAAGTCAAATTTTTTAACCCATAACTTATAGAGAATCAAAATTCTTCTTTATAAACCAATATCACTGTATTTTTTGCTTCTCTAACGTATTTTCCCCCCTTTTCAATAGTGATGATGAGTCAACAAACAACAAAGCTTCAAAATAAACAACTCTACTGATCAAAATAAGAATGAAAAGAAAATAACTCCTTGAAATTTTAAACATGACAAACAATAAGTAATAGCTAGACATATTTAATCACAAAACCAGACAAAACCAAACTTGATCAAATCCAAAAATGATGCAATCTAACCACACATGCTTTTGAAGATAACTTGTTTACACATCTACTAGGAAATTAAAAGCATAAACTGATTCTCATATTTCAGTAAACTAAAACAAAATCGATAATCGATAAAACTGGACCATTAACAATTCATGAGGGACTAAAGAATCAACATGGGACTAGGGTTCACTCTCTCGAGTTGAACCTCATGTCGACCCACTCGCACTGGCCATCAATTTAGTTGTCTTAGTTTTACGTCCTCTCTCTTCCAAGCAGGTCGAAAACACAAAGGTGAAATCGTATTTGCAACTACAATTTCATTAAGTTCCACCATAACTACTATACGAAATCACATCAAAACAACAAATAAACCATCAACAAGCAAGACCCAACAACTAATCTAACCCATATTCACCAAATCACACCTCAAGAATTGGGGTTTAAGCTAGACATGCTAAAGAGATAGAAATTTATACCAAAAGGAGTTTGCATTCAAATGGGTATAAAGATTTAAGTCTCAAAACAAGTCAAAAGTGAAGAATCTAAAAGACCTAAGCCCAAATTCTTGGAGATGAAACCCTTTGAATCTTTAAGTTCTTCAAAACCCTCTCAAACTTAGAGCAAAAATATCAAAAGTACTATTCTGTATGAAAATTATAATAATTGTTCGACACCTAAGACTACAACTCTAACTAGTATTTATAGTTTTCACAAATTTGTATTGCAACAGATCATTCAGCGTCGTTAGTCGGAATCGCCGATCAATTCGGCGATTCGCCCTTTGGTGTAGTTCATCGTCGTCTTGCGTTAGCCTTCAACATCATCGTGTTTTGGATCATTGGGCGACATAGTATTGCTTCGCGAAAATGCTCGGCGATATGCCGACTGCTTCTTTTCACCGCCGATTTGATCCTGTCCTTCAGGATTCAGCATACTGGAGCAAAAGGCGAGATTAAGATCTTTTGGCGATTTATCGAATGGGTTCGGCGATCCACAGATCTTCATTTCTTTGTTCTTTTCAGTTGTCTTTTTTCCAGTTTGTTAAGTAGTGTCCATGCTTTTCTTCAAACTCCAAATACCTAAAACTTAAGGGTTTTCATCAGATATTGAGACAAAATATGCATTTGAGGACACTAATTCTATCAAAATATAGCCTTAAATGAGTCCAATTCGTGTACTCATCAACACCCCTAACTTAAATGTTTACTTTTCCTCAAGCAAACTCAAGTTCGGTCGTTCAAAAAGAAGGTCTCGAACAGTGCTACACAAAACTCAATCATGAATGCACACAATAAGACTCAATTTACTTATGCAAAGATCAAATGTGTACCCAAAGATTCAAGTTGTGACACACCAATATCAAAGAATCTCATGCTCACAATACTTGCTTCAAATGCAAGTTCAAGCTCAATCAAAGTGTTCAAATGCCCTCACAGAAAGAATGATTCCAATTTCACATACAAAGGTTCAATCATTTAAGTTTCAGAATCAAATGCAACGCTCACTCTAACAAGGAAGAACATAATGCATGCTTTCACCCATAAGTTTGCCCATATTTTCCGATCAACATTTGTTTCGGCTCACTCAAGATCAAAAAGGTATTTTCAAGGCTTGTAATGGGGCTGAGTGCAAAGGTGTGGTCATCTAGGCTCAGTGACTTTCATCCTCATGAATTGTGGTACTCACAGCACGTCCTTTCTTTTTCCTTCATCATTTTCTTTAGTGATCATAAGTCATCCTATTATTTACTTTCCCATAGTGTTTTGGAAACTCCATTTCTTTTGCACTTTATTCTGCAACTTTCTTTTTCTTTTTCTCTGTTTTTTATATGGAGGGGTTCCATTTTTCTCAACACCATGGGTTAACAGAGACTTTCCTTGCACTTCTTAACTTTCCCTTTTCTTCTCACCACACCCCCAACTTAGGCTTTTGGCTTAAGTTGGCTATTTATTAAACTACAAATGAAGAAGATTAACGGTAATGGATAAAGAAAGGTTGGTTTCATCAAGTTTCTTTCAAAGAAAGGTAAGGCTCAAGGTGTGTTCAAAAGAGGTTCACACATTCACAAGGTAGGCCACAAAGAGGTATATGTCAAATTGGCTCACACTCTTCGAAGTTGCCTAAGATCATATCAAGAGATTGCCTTACTTTGTCGATCGAACCAATAGGGAAAATTCTAGGATCTATCATGCATGGTTCAAAGTAAGATCATCATACTAGACATTGACACTACAGTCAAACAAGACTCTACACTTTTGCTAGTGTGCAATGAACATCATAAAAGACTCAATTCGATATTAAGCTAGTCGTAACGAGATGCAAATAATTCACATATTGTCTATGGAACTTCTTTTGGCCTCATCGTAGCCGCGCATTCATGTTCGTTCGATCATGAGCACTATTTAAGTCATCGGTATTGATCGAAACTGAGACTCAAATTTTGCAAAAGAACAATCACATTCAATCATAGAAGAGGTGGCAAAAAAATTTCGAAAGGGTCAAAATCATTAAAAATTTTGGACGGGTCAAAATCGTTTTGCAACAAGCTCAAACATCCATAGAAATAGTGTATCAAACACAATTTTTAAACAGAACAACCCAAATACAAACAGAACATGATTCACAAATAGCACACAAAGGTGGGCCTCACCCCACCACAAATAAAAAGCGTTTGTCCTCAAATGTAAATAACATAATATATTGAATGTTAAATAATGTAAGACATAGATGGAGGTAAAAAAGGGTCATATCTACACAGTCGCTCCATCTGTCGGGGCATTAGTGCTCGATGCATCTGTCTGAGATTTGATAACGGTCCCCGGATCCTTTTCAGAAGGTTCAGCGGCAGTTGACTTACTAAGATTGTCCAAGTCATAAGCTGCCAAAAAAGAATGGATAGCTATGAAGAATCCATGTCTCCACGAGGGAATATCGAAGTCTTGGGGATTTGTTCTCTTGCTGGCGCTGGGCTTCTTTCCCTCATTATCCATTTTGGGAGGATTTATTGCCTTTGTATTTTTCCTGAAATTTTCGCTCTTATTTATCGGGGTGGCATATCTCTTCCAGCTACTTTTGGTCTAGCCATTTCTGCAAAGCTTTGAGAAAAAGTTAGAAAGTATTCAAATCAGAAATAAGGCAGTTCAATTACAGAATCACTTCGCCGAACCAGTTGGCAAAGCGCGCAACTACTTAGGCGGTTTGCCAAGTGCAGTGCATAGAGAATACAAGGGTGCAAATAAAGGACGAACCAAAAATCTTTCGGCGAGAAACCAAATGCGTTCGGCGATATTATGCTTATCGCCGAAAGTTACAGAATTCAACATCACATTTAGCATTAAATTAAAGGCGAGATGGAGATTGTAGGTGAATCGCCGAGTGGTTCGGTGAGCTCAAACCAGCTCGCCAAATGACCCAACGTTCCTTCTTTCAACCCAACTTCTCAAATTCAACCCCGCAATCCCCGAAAATAAAATTAAGGCATACACAACTCAAATTAGGCTTAGATCCATTGACAATCATGCACAACCCATGATTTTTCATTCAATTTAAAGCGCAACCTTAAGGAATTAACTATTTAACTTAATTCGGGCAAAAATTTGTGAACTTAACAGGTAAACAAATATTCAAATCCTACCAAAGATGAACAACACACACTATCAAAGTAATATCATTACATTTGAGCACAACTTGTGCGAAAATAATCATGGGGTTAGAGAAGACAAACCTTTTGTGCCGTTCAAATGGGTATCGAGATGCTAGGATGCAATGTAATCTAACTCATAGCGCAATTCGACACTAAAAATACTTCAAAGATGCAAGGTATGTAAAACTAGAGTGTATGTGTGATTTTAGGAAGATGAAAAAGTGAGGAAGAGGAAATGAGTTTAGACCTTTTAAACCTTTAGCTTGAAAAACCGTCCAATTTTCACCCATTCGGCGACATTAGTACAAATCACCAAACTATTTGGCATAACGCCAAGTACTCATTTGCCTCGCCAAATTTTACAGAACCTTTATGTATTGTGGGAGTCTAACCGGCTGTCTCCGTCAAGATCGCCGACATGATTGGCGACTCGCCAATAATTTCCTGAGGTCGCGAGTTTTACAGACTCCAATGTAAATTGGTCTTGAGTCTAACGGCGGTCTGGTTTGGGGTCGCCGAACCCTTTGGCGATTCACGGAATGAACCTGTAACTCGTCAATTTTCACTTTTCGTTCACTCTCCACACTTTCATCTGCACAATCAACACACCATTATTTTATTAAAAGAAAAATAAAGCAATAAATGCTTTTGGATTGCCTCCCAAACAACGCATTAGTTAACGTCGTAGCACGACGCAAGTCCACATTCAAACCTTATTTTTTGGGTTGACCATAGTGTCACTAGGCAAACCCCCTTTATGTCTTGGATTTAGGTGAGACGACATCCGACCCATTGGGTCTCTAGCTGCTTGATTGATACTGAATGGGAGGTAACAGTTTGGCTAAGGGTCGACATATCCTCTTTCATCTTTTTCAAGATCTTGTCTGACCCTTCAACTTTATTGAGGATACGAGAAAGCATTCTCAGACCTACCACCATCCGAATCCTTTGACTGTTGGCTCTCGTGGGGAGGCACATACATGTCCTTCTCCCCATCCTTCTAATTTGGATTTCGGTCTCTCCATTCACGATCCTTCCATCCTTCATCTCTAGCCCAACCTTAGTTACCACCCTGCCTTGGGTATTTTGAACGATAACCACCTCCTTGGTCGGCTAAGAAGTTCACTTCATCATTATACAAGGCTTCAAATTTCGCCTCTTCAGGATTTGCACACCCGACCCCCACAACGTTGGCCATATTTTAGTCTCTCTCATTATCTTTTTCCATCTGCTCCTTGGATAGCTGGAATGTGAGATGAGAGACTTGAGCCAATCCACTGAAAAGTTCCTTTAGTTGCAAGAGTTGCAACATAGTGCTTGTTATGTGAAACACTGCATTTTCCTCGAATGGAGGTAAACAGATGGCCCCAATACCTCCCATGAGATGGGGGTCCTTAATGTTGGGCTATTGGATATCGTTGAGATTTCTGATGTCGTTTTGGTGGCCCACCTAGATGTCGTTGCTTCCATTAACACTCATGCTTTCTGTTTTCAACACAAACAATAGAAACAAAACTGAAAATTAAGAAAGTGAAATACAACTAAGAATAATTATTTTTTTACTAAACTAAAAATTCTCAAATAACACCACTCCCCGGCACCGGCGCCATTTTGATGTTTGCGTAATCAAGACACAACTTCCAATGCAAGTGTTTACGATCGTACAATAGTATAATAACCCAACCAAGGGTTAGGATCGTTCCCACAGGGAGTATTTTGAGAATTAATAGAAAAATAAAATTTAGTTTTAATTAGTCATAGCTAAAAACATTGTCGAATAAAAATATATTAAATAAAGGGGTGACACAAAAGTGTCAATTAACGGTATGGGTTTGTCACAAGTAAGCAAAAACCAGCAAAAATACATAAATTATTAATATGGAGTCAGGATTCTTGGGATGTGATAGGAATACGGGATAGACTAAATCATTGGGTACATGCTTTTGGTAGTGAATTCATTGAATATTTGTGACTAGGCTAGACTTTAAAGGGGATAAGCTCTCTCTCGAGTAACTTACCCCATTTCAAGCGGGTTCCTCTCGAACACCCATTTGCCGCATGAAGAACAGTCTCCGCCTTAACCCACTCACTCTCTCGAGCTGAGTGTGTGGACATTGTCACACCCCTTTTTGCGCACGGCAACTGAAGGGTTTTTCCAATTTAAGTGACATTATTGATTAAGGAATTATTTTTATCTTTCAGAGTCGCCACTTGAAATTGAGTTATGGTGTTCCAAGTCACCTTTTGTTTAATCCCTAATCATAAGGAAATGACTCTTTATTTGGTCTGCGAATCAGAAATTCGGGTAAGGAATTCTGTTGACCGAGGGGAAGGTATTAGGCATCCCTCGAATCCCGTGGTTCTAGCACGGTCGCTTTTATTGACTTATACTTATCTTGATATGTTTTTGGATAATTTGTGTCTATATGTCATGGTTTGCTTATTTTTAATTGTTGAATTTTTATT
>JAJONZ010012737.1:0-41664 GCA_029582445.1 Solanum paucissectum | reverse complement strand
GTAATAAGAGGTATTGCTTAGAGTTGGGATTAGTAGGCTAATCTCGGTTTGTAAACTTGCTTTTACTTTTGCTTGGAGAAGATTAGTGAAAGAAGTTTTGAAAAGTCCTGGCAGGCCAGGTCGTGGTTTTACTCCCTTGAGCAAGGAGGTTTCCACGTAAAGTTGTTGTGCAATCTTTACTTTCAGCACTTTGTTTATTTTCTGTTATTGTAACTGTGCTGAGGACCTGGTCCCATAGAAAACGTGGACGCATACATTCCAACAAAACCTAAATCATAATGTCTCAACATAAGAGAATCCTTAATACAAAACCTAAAATGCAGAAGCTAGACTTTAAGCTATACTAAAGTCTGACATAAGCTTTTACTACATAGATGGGTCTTTAGAACCAAGCTTAATTCTAATGATTCTATTAATAAATACAAGGCTAAGCTTGTTGTCAAGGAATATGTACATTTATTAGGTGTTAATTATTCGAACACCTTTCTTTCAGTAGCCAATTGAATACCATTTAGACTATTGCTAGTAATTACAATATAAAAGGGTTAAAAAGTGTTTTAACTTATATGTGAAATCTGCTTTTTGAATGGTGTACTATTGGAAGAAGCTTACGTAAAATAGCACAAAGATTTCGTTAAGCAAGGAAAAGAAAAAATTATTTCTGCTTATAAAAGCTTTTATGGCTTAAAACAACTTCCAAGAGTTGATATAGCAGAATTGATGATCACTTGTTGAGTTTCGGATTTGTATCTGAAGGCACTCTTTATGTCAAAAATAAATTAAAGGAACTGATTTTCTCATTATTTCTCTTTTATGTTGATGATTTCTTGATGATAGAAGATACAATGTATTGCTGATTGAAGAGTTTAATTAAGAAAAAAAACGGTGCAGGTCTTTGAGATAACATATCCTTGTACTAATAACATACTTTGAAAATCAAGCAAAGTTGTGATGGTGAAATTTTGATCTGCCAAAAAATTATGCATGGGAGTTACTTAAAAAAATTCAAGGCAACAAGCGTATCATTACAAAGTCGGATGTTCTATTTGTGGCAAGTCCTTTATTTAGATTTGGCAATTTTGCAACTGAAATGCATTTCAGCAGCAAAAAGAATTATAAGCTACATTAAAGGTATTGTCCAATATAGTGTCAAAGAGTGATTGGACTGAATCCAATATTTATTGATTCAGTCTAAAATGAAGAATTTTGTTTGTCGCAGAAAATAGTGGCACATTTTTTTAAAAGGGATGGAGCAACGACATAGCATGTATGAAAATAAAAGACCCTTCTCAGGAAGGCCAAAAAACACAAGAAACTTTATTTAGTATTATATCTATAAAGAAGAGAAGCGATATGGAACAGCAAGTGCAAGTGGCAGGAATATAACTACTGCTTTCATCTTTACAGGATATTTAGACGTTGGTGAAGCGGAGGTAAGACTTGCCAGATGAAAGATTGGCAGTGTCAAAACCCTGTGGAAACATCTCCTTTGCTTCTTCATTGGAGACACCGGGTGCTATCACCACCGGCTCTCCCGGTTTCCAGTTTGCTGGGGTTGCAACTTTGTACTTTGCCGCTTTCTGCAGCGACTCTACCACCCTCAACACTTCATCCATGTTTCTTCCTGTGCTTGCTGGGTACAGAAAGCTCAGCTTTATCTACACACATCATGTTCCATTATTATATTTGTGTATTAAAAAAATCCATTTCAACCCGCCAAATAGCTTTTGAACTGATCAATTATATAAGTTCAATCCAACCCTTTCAAATTGTGCATTACCTTCTTGTCAGGGCCTACGATGTGAAGGGCACGAGAAGGAAGCTTATGGCCAGAGGAATCTGTCTCATCAGGATCCACCATGTTGAGTTGCTTAATCAATTCTTTCTTGGGATCAGCAATGATTGGGTATGTCACTTTTTGTCCCTTCTGTCAAAGAAGCTGCTACTATAGTAAGGAAGAAAACTGTATACGTACGTACTAATATATGTTACTATTAATAGTACAGTACTGTACGTACGTTATAAGCTTCAATATCCTTGATCCATTCATTGTGAGACTCAACATCATCACAAGAAAGTCCCACAAGTTTAACTCCTCTCTCAGCGAACTTGCTAGCATAAGCAGACATCATTGCCAGCTCCGTCGTGCATACTGGCGTGAAATCACCTGCAGGAGCGGATACATGGAAAACCAGTTAAACAAAATGAAAATAGAGTCATATTTAAATTTAAATAATAATATGGATAAATATGAATAGGGACCTGAAAGCGTTTTTCTTTTCATTTATATTTTAGGAGCTTCAAGTTGTTTGATTTGTTTTCTCTCTTTCTTTTCTCTCTTCTTCTTTTGCTTTTTATTTTTTCTTCTCTTGATATTTTATATATATAAAAAATATTTAACACTATTATTTTCAAAATGAAAATTTAAGTTAATATATTTTTTTATTTTACTTTTTGAAAAAAGAGATATAATAGTTAAAAGGTGACACCGTTCGAAAAAAAATTCAAATTCATGCGTACGCCACTGATCCTACCGCAACCACCTAGCTCCAATAAATATTAGTAATACCATTTCTTTCTTTTATGAATAGAAAATAAAAAATAACTTTCAAAATTTAAAGGGTGTAACATAACACATAAATTTTAAAATAAGAAAGTAATAATATGTCATATCACCATCAAGGAGAGGTTATAAAATGAAGAAGAGTGGAAGTAACTTATTTTAATCATTCATATAGGTATAAAAAGTATTATAGGTAGTGCAGAAAAATGAAAAATAAATTAACCTGGATGAGAAAATAGAATAGTGTAGCTATCACCAACATAGTCATGGAGTTTCATCTTTCCATGATTTGTTTCTACTTGAAGATTAGGAAGGTCATCTCCAATAGTAAGGCCTGGCATTTGTTTTTTCTCTTTTCAACTCAAAATATTTTCTCTGTGTGGAAAATGGTAAGAGGAGAAGTGTGATTAAAAGGATGTTGAAACATTGTTGCATGAAGAGAACGTGGCTTCTGCAATTTGCCACTTCATTCTCCTGCTTCCACGTATGTCCAAGTTTGTATCTTCTTACTTGCCTACAATATTTGAATACGAAAAATTCAAACTTATAACACACAACACCTACCTGTTACCACTTTATATTGTATCTTTTCGATCCAATATTTTTTACAAACGCGTCACTATTCCTTTAGGATACAACCCTACCCCTCTAAGATACATTCCTATCCTCTCTGATATATCCCTCTCCTATCTATTCTATCAATATAATCCGACGCCTGTTGACATCCAATTTTAGCCTAATATTTTCAAAATTCGTAACTTTTAAGTTTTATTTATTCAATAGTTCAAAATACATTTTTTATAATTTTAAATAAGTTTATCGATATTTATCCTTATTTGTCAAAATTTTAGGATTTTTTATCAGTTAATTTTAATTACATTATTTTTATCACAGCTGGTTGACTTCATTCAAATATTTGTTCATTTTGATTAAATCATTATTTCTGTTAAATTACATTTTTTTACATATCATTGGTTACGTTCATATTTTTTTAATATTCATTTTATTCGTTACATTTGTTAATATTCATTTTGATATTTTGCACAGTCTGGAAATTCATTCAAATATGGATAAGATTTCATACATAGATATTTTATTAACTGATGATTTTGGCTCACGGTTTTAAGATAGTGGTATTGTACTAAGACGATTTTCAATTTTCTATATAAAGAATTTATTGGTCATTAAGTTAGTGTGGTGGATAATTATTAAATTTGGGGAGTGTAATTTTCAGATTTTTAATTTTCTAAATATCTTTTATTTGTTCTGCCTTTTCCGGCAAGTTCATCGGAGCTTCGGTAAATGACCAAAGTTCCTGTCCACCACCATCACAATAGCTCCCCATCGTCGCCTTAGATTTTTCTTCAGGTGAAATCCACCGGAACAACCTGTCCGGCCATCCATTCCAGATCAGCGACCAGTTCAACACCAACATCCATCTCCTTCCTCTCTTCCTCCACGTCGGAATCCGGCGAATCCACCACCAAAACCCTTGTTTTTCTCCTTTTCCGGTGAAATAGTCACCGAAAACAGCTCAACAACAACCACCAAAGCTAATCTTCTTCTTTATCCAGCGAACAACAAACCAAAATGACCCCATTTTTCTATGTTTTCCGACCAACAACGTAACAACCAGCAAACCAGAAACAATCCACCACGGCGAGCTTTGAGCTGCGATGAACTCCAAGAACCAGCGAAACACCAGTGTTAAACTCCATTATCTTCATCATATGAATCAGTTAGCTGGGAGGAAAAAGAGTAAAGCTAGAGAGAACAAAACGAGAAACTGATTGATTATATTACCAACTGACCCTCTTTCACATAAACAGAGGTCCTATTTATATACAGTCCAAATTCATAACTGCCTAACAACTTTTATAGAACTAACTGTAGTTACTAGAACTAACTATGATTAGTTAAGTTAACTGGCTGAGCTAGACTTGGCTGCTAGTGAGCTCCACACTATCTTCTTAGCTCAACACCCTCTCTCAAGCTGATGGTTGAAATATATCTTTCAAGCTCAACTTGGACATCAAGTAGTCATGTTGTTGCCTTCCTAAGCTTTTGGTGAGTAAGTCTGCTTGTTGTTCTTTTGTAGAAATATGATGAGTTTGTACCATGCCTTGCACAATCTTCTCACGCACGAAGTGACAATCAATGTCAATGTGCTTAGTTCTCTCATGAAATATGGGATTGGCAGCAATCCAAATTGTTGTCTTACTGTCACAATAAAGATGTATTGGAACCTCAATCTCTATGCCAAGTTCTTTGTATAATCCAACTAGCCATGTTAATTCTGCCACTACAGATGCCATGCTCCTGAACTCTGATTCAGCTGAGCTTCTTGCAACTGTCTCTTGTTTCTTGGATTTCCATGAGATCACTGTATCTCCAAACTTGACCAAGTATCATATGACTGACCTCTTTGTTTGCAAACATCCACCCCAGTCAGAGTCACAAAATGCATCAAGCTTGCATAAGTTGTTTGTAGGCATGAGCAGACCAAGTCCAGGTGCTCCTTTTATATACTTGACAACTCTTAAGGCAGCCTCAATGTGTGACTGTTTGGGCTTATGCATAAACTGACTTAAGTAGAGTAATCTTCCAACTAGCCTTTGATATTGACCAGGATCAGTGAGCAGCTTATCACCTTCTTCAGTGGATTCAATATTAATGAATGAATCATAATTAACATATGTGATTTTCAGATTTGTTTCTAATGGTGTAGTGAATGGTTTTGTGCCACTTAATCCCATCTCAGCCACTAGTTCCAAAGCATATTTTCTCTGACTCAACAATACCTTTCTTGGATCTTGAAAATTCAATTCCTAGAAAGAACTTCAGTTCTCCTAGATCCTTCATCTTAAATTTCAACTTAAGATCATTTCGTATCTGTAAAATCAGTTGTGCACTACTTCCAGTCACCAGCAGATCATCTACATATACCAGGACAATCACTATATTTCATGTAACTACTTTAGTGAATAAGGAGTAGTCAAAGTGACTTTGAGAGAATCCAAGTTGAACTAAGGCATATGTCAGCTTCTTATTCCATTGTCTAAGAGCTTGTTTGAGGCCATAGAGTGACTTATGGAGTTTGCAGACATAATGTTTCCCTCTTTGGCTGGCAAACCCAGAAGGAACCTCCATGTACACCTCTTCCAACAAATCACCTTGGAGGAATGCATTGTGAACATCCATTTGGAAGATAGGCCACTCTTTGGCTGCAGCTATAGACACAACAGACCTAACTGTAATCATTTTGGCTACTAGGGAAAAGGTCTCATTATAGTCTAATCCCTCTTGTTGGCTAAAGCCCTTGGCAACCAGTCTGGCCTTATATCTTTCCACATTACCTAAGGCAGTATACTTGACCTTGAAGATCCATTTACAACCTATGGCATGCTTACCGGGGGTAAAGGGACTATGCTCCAAGTGGCATTGTCCTCCAGAGCATGAACTTCTGCTTTCATGGCATCAATCCACTTGGGGTCCTGAACAGCTTCCTGGTAGCTAGTTGGTTCTATAATAGTAGAGTAGGAAGACAAGGCAATGCTAAAAGAGGGTGATAATTGATCATACCCTATGACCTGAGATAGAGGATAACAACAGTTAGCATTGCCCTAGCCTTTAAAGATATAATCACTCAACCATGCAAGAGGTTTGTGAGTCTTGGAAGATCTTCTCACTTCATTGGTGGACACAGAAGGAGCTTGAGATGGAGAAGTTGCAACCATAGGTGAAGCTGGATTATGGACAATACCAACAGGAGAAGTTAATGGATAGTTGATAGAGCTGGTAGTAGTTATTGTAGAGACATGGGCATCAATAGTGGTAAAAAAGAATTATCCAACACAGGGAACAAAAGAGGCACTTTGGCAGGCCAATGATGAAATGGGAACACCTCTTTCTTAAATGTGGCATCCCTGCTCACACAGAAGACATTGGTGCTGAGATCATACTTGATATAGCCCTTTTGAGTAGGGGAGTAACCAAGGAAAACAATAGGACTTGCCCCTGGGGAGAACTTGTCTACTTTCCTGACCTGAGTAACATAGCCTAAGCAGCCAAACACTCTCATGTGATCCAATAAAGGAGGATGATTGTGCAAAGCTTCAAATGGAGAGATACCCTGAAGTACTGAAGAAGGCAACATATTGATTATGTAAGTAGTTGTGGTAACACACTCCCCCCAAAACTTAAGAGGGACCCTAGCTTGAAATTTGAGTGCTCTAGCAACCTCCAGAACATGTGTATGCCTCCTCTCACCAACACCATTCTGTTGAGGGGTGAAGACACACGAACTTTGATGGATAACCCCTAAAGAGTTCAATAATACATTCATAGAGGAATTAAAGAATTCACAGCCATTATCAGTCCTAAAGTACTTTACAGATGAATTATAAACATTCTTTACCATAAAAAATAAAGAAGAAACTGCAGCAATGAAATCTGCTTTAGTAGGTAAAAGAAAAATCCACATATATCTAGAATGATCATCAACAAGAGTTAAGAAGTATCTTTTACCATTATAGGTAGGTACTCTATATGGTCCCCAAACATCACCATGTATTATATGAAAACTAGTAGTAGACTTATAAGTGCTTAAAGGAAAAGGAGTTCTGGTCTGTTTAGCTAGTGGACAGACACTACAGTTAGAGAGAGAATCATATTGCAAGGATTTGCAAAACACTATTTTCTTCATAACCCCAGCTGGTACATGCCCAAGCCTTCTATGTCATAGAGAGACATTTATTAAATTGGTGGGAATAGTTCTTGTAGCAGTTACTTGTCCTGAAATATACTTGGCATCTACACCAATTTGTTCATCAGCATGAGTAGTAGCAGATTTTGGCACATGTTTCATAGAAGTAAAGATGTACAGTCAATTCCTCTCTCTACTAATCCCTTTCACCTGACTACTGAGGGAGTCTTGAAAAATACAAAAGTCAGGATAAAAGAGCACTGCCCACTGTAGTTCCTTGGTGAGTTTGGAGACAGACAGTAGATTATATTTGAAGTATGGAATATATAACACACTTGTGATATGTTTAGTGATGAGTCCAAGATTTGGACTCATTTAGGGATTTATTTATAATGTTTTAGTATCCTCAAATACTTATTGTGTGCCAATAACTGATGTAAAACCCTTCTAGGTATATCGATTGAGGAACAACTCAAGAATGCTAATTTGCAAAACGGAACGAAGTGAGCTGAAAAAATGAAGAAAAGCAAGCTTGGTGATCACCAAGTCCACTTGGCGAGTCGCCGAATGGCTACTTGACCGCCTAAAGTTCCAATGTGCCAAGCTCTGAAGGAAAGAACAACGTTGGCGAGAGAAAGGAGCAGTCGACGAATCACCGAGTAGTTCCGCGATGCAGTGTTGGATCACCCAAAGTTACAGACCTTAAGGTTCCTGAAGGCCAAGGCAAAAGGGCAGTGGAAATGACCAAAGGGTTGATCGCCGAGTGGATCGGCGAGACCGACTTACTGCGTCGATTGGCTCCTCGCAGCACATTTTTGGCGACTATAAATACATATTTGAACATTTAGTTTAGTATCATTATTCATTCTGAATAGTATCTGATAGTCTATTATTAAGTTTTGAACTGTGAGACAAGTTTTCTCTAGTTTTTCTTAACTTTGAAGAATTGAAGTTTTTCACTTTTGAGAAATTGGAAGTGGGTCTTTGATATTTTTCGAATTGGACCATTATAAAGATGAAATCAATCTTACCCAGTTGATGAAACTCAATTTGGTAACGATTTTTATCTTTTATGACGTCTAGCTAAAACCCCAATTCTTGGGGTGTGATTATGTGATTATGGGCTGATTTAGTTTATGGGTATTGCTAACTGTTAGTTTAAATGCTGTTTAGAAGTGAGTTCAATCAGTAATTGTGGTTTAATTTAAGAATTGTAGTTGCAAATGCAGTTCTACTCTTGTGTTTTTGGCTTGCTCGAGAGAGATTTTCAAACTAAGATTATTGATTGATGGTCTATGGGTATTGGGTTATCATGGGTTCAGCTCGAGAGAGTGAATCCTAAACCTAATTCCACAAATTCAGCTCAAGAGAGTGAATGGACTAAGGTGTGGGCTGTTTTTATTTTGCTTGCTTATGGATGTTCGAGAGAAATCAACTTGATTCGGGGTAAATTGTTCGAGAGAAAGTTTACCTCCTCTATAGTCTAGCTTACTCACTAATATTTAAGTATTTTCTAATAGTTGCAATTATCCATTTGTCTATATTAGCCTATAATCGAATCACATCCCAAAAACTCGTCTCATCCTTGTTACTTCGTATTGATTTTCGCTATTTATAGTTGACAATTTCAAACCAAAATCCTCCCATTTGACATTTGTGTCACCCCCTGATTTGAATAATGTTTTTATTCGATAATTTCTATTCCTATGACTGATTTGACCATGTTCACACTTTTCTATTGAATCTTAAACACGTACTGCTCTCTGTGGGATTCGACCCCAACTCACTTAGTTGGGTTTTATAATGATTAGCGAGTTGACACTTAGAATTGGATGAAGTGTGCTTGAAACGTTAATTAAAATGGCGCCGCTGCCGGGGAACGGTGTTGGTTAAGATTCTTTTGGTGAAGTTGAATTTTTTTCTTGTTAGTCATAGTTGAATCTACTTGTTTTTAGTTTTGGTTTCTGTGTTGCTGTTTGACACAGAGGCAATGAGTGTCAACGGAAGCAATGGTAGCCAAGTGGGTCACCAAGATGACATCAGCAACCTCAACGATGTCAATGAGCCGAATGTTAATGGCCCTCATCTGATGGGTAGAATTGGTGCCATTCGCTTGCCTCCGGCTGTAGGGAACGTCGTGTTCCACATTACAAGCATCATGTTGTAGCTCCTGCAATTGAAAGGGTTGTTTGGTGGGTTGGCTCATAAGGATCCCCATGAGTATATAAGAAACTTTGTTGATGTTTGCAGGTCGTTCTCCTTCAATAATATATCCCAAGAGTCGGTCCGGTTGAGGTTGTTCCCATTTTCTTTAATGGGAGAAGCATGTAAGTGGTTGGATGAATTACCAAGAGACTCCATCACTTCGTGGGAAGAGCTTATCACTGCATTTCAAGTGCAATTTTTCCCTCATTCGAAGATGATGACACTTCGGGACAACATCCAAAGCTTCAAGCATTTAGAGGGTGAGCCAATTCATGAGACTTGGCTAAGATTTAAGAAGTTGGTGCTGCAATGCCCAACTATTGGTTTGCCCGACAACATTTTTCTGCAATATTTTTACCGAAGCCTTGATTCGATGAACAAGGGCGTAGCTGACCAACTTTCTCCGAGAGGTTTGATGCAACAACCTTACATTATAGCAGCCCAATTTTTGGATGGTATGACCAAAATTAATCGGGCTTGGTACACCCGTGAAGATCAGGTCTCCCCTTTCACTTTTAAATTGACCAAGAAGCAGCTTGAGAAAGACCAAGAGAGGGACCAAAACATGGAAAATATGATGACACGACTAGACATTTTGGCCAAAAATGTCATGGTAGTTGGAGCTAGAAGTGTCAATGTTGTGGGTGTTGGGTGTGCAAGCCCTGATGAGGCCAAGTCCGAAGTGTTGTACAACGAAGAAGTGAACTTCCTAGCCAACCAAGGTAGAGGTTATCGTGCTAACTACCCAAGGCAGGGTGGTAACCAAGGTTGGAACATGGATGAAGGCTGGAGAGATCGTGATAGAGAGTGGAGGGATTGTAACCACACTTGGAAGGAAAGAGATGGAGAGAATGATAGGTATGTTCCTCCCCACGAGTGCCAAAAGCCCAAAGATTCTGAGGGTGGCCGGTATGAGGATCTGCTCTCTTGTATTCTCAACAAGGTTGAGGGGTCTGATAAAATTTTCAAAGAGATGAAGGAAGATGTATCGATCCTTAACCAGACCGTTATTTCTCATTCAGTCTCTATCAAACAGTTGGAGACCCAAATGGGTCAAATTTCTTCCTATTTAAACCCGAGACAACTAGGGGGTTGCCTAGTGACACTATGGCGAACCCCAAGAATGAGGTTTGAGCGAGGAATTGCGTCGTGCCACGACGTTAACTAAAACACTGCTTGGGAGGCAACCCAAGTTTTTGTTGCTTTATTTTTGTATATGGAATAACGTGTGTTGATTGTGCAGGTGAAAGTGTGGAATGTGTTTGAAAAGTGCAGGTTGGCGAGAAAAGAGTCCAGTCGGCGACTCGCCGAAGAGGTCGGTGAGCTCGACTTGGATCGCAGTTAGACTCAAGTAATTACGAAGTTAGAGTCTCTAAAACTCGACGGACCCATGGACAAGTCGGCGAATCGACGAACAGGTTGGCGATCGCGACTTTGTCCGCCGCTTGGATCCCCACATTAACTAAAGGTCCTGTAAAACTCGTCGAGGTAAGTGACCACTCGGCGTGTTGCCGAGTGGTTTGGTGAGGTCGACTAATGTCACCACAAGGGCGAGAACTGGACGGTTTTTAAAAGGTCAAAGGTTTAAATTTCAAACTCTTTCACATTCCCTCACTTTTTTACTTCCTATAATCACACCCGCAATATATATTTCCTATTTTCCCGCATTTTCTTGCTTTTTGGTCGTTGATCCTGTGTTTAGAGTTGGACACTTTGCTGCCTAGCATTTCAATTCATATATTCGGCATTGAAGGTTGGTTTTCCGAACCCAAACTCATAAATTAGCAGATAAACTCCATTGCATTGTTATAAATTGTTTTGAAGTGTGTTGGGACTCTCTGAATCCATGTTTGCGTGCTTGTTTGCCGATTTTAATTTCAAAATCATGCCTAATTGTTAATTTCCTGAGTTTCGTGCCTTAAAATTAATCAAATTATTTGGGTTATGCTTAATTGTTGTTGGTTCTAGTCGGGTGAAGTCTGACTAACCCATATTTGTGTTAAATTACGTGTTTTGCCCAATGATGGAGTGATTGATGTCATTCTTAAGGGCAAAAGTCATCAAATGACCAATTTTGGCCAAACCAGGAGAAGTCTGAGTCTAATTGAATAAGTGTATGCTTTGATTTTGTTTTCGGGGGATACGGGGTTGATTTTGGAAGTCGGGGTAGAAAGTAGGCACGTTGGGCAGTTTGGCGAGCTGGGTCGAACTCGCCGAACCACTTGACCGTTCGCCGAACCCTCTTGATCGCCTTTAATTTCATGGTTTTTGATGCTTTTGGTTTTGTAACTTTCGGCGAGAAGCCTGAGTTCACCAAGTGCACTCGGCGACTCACTGAAAGTCTTCTTTGATCGCCTTTGATGCGCCCCTAACTCCTAAAATACACTATAACTTTCAGCGGGATAGTCTGTGCTCGCTGAATGAGGTCGGCGATTTGCTGAAAGGCATTTCCCATCGCCGATAGGCCATTTTTCTGGAAAACTTTTGAGCCAATCCGTTTGGCAATCCCGATCTAGCTCACCAAAGTGATTCGGTGAGTCTGTCTACAATATATTTTCTCTGATTTTTCTTGAAATGTTTCTAACTTTCTACGATGTTTTTGCAGATATGGTTAGACCAAAAGTGGCAGGTAGAGACATGCCGCCCCGCAAGAGGGCTAATGAAATCACAATTAATGAGGGTGGAGCTACATCCCGGGCAAAGTCTACCAAACTTTCTACCACATGTGGGAAGGGAAAAGGGAAAGGCAAGGCACCTGCTCCTGCATCACAGGAGGTCAGCTCTGACAGTGACGAAATCTATGCCACTCATCTCACCACTTTTGAGAGTGAGGATGATGAGCTGCTGGTAGCCCAGAGAGCTGAGCAGTGTTCCAAGAGGTTGAATGATCCGCCAGGATCAGGATTCCCTAGGCCACTACTCCTCCTCCTGTCCCAGATCAGACTGTGGTTCCAGCACCACCTGCACAGGATCCTCCATCCCGGTCTATGAACAGACTGAAGACTGAGGGATTGAGAACCATCATCGAGGAAAAAAGGTTATCTACTGATGGGGTAATAGACATATACCCGGAGATTATGAGTTGCTTGAGGTCTCACAAGTTTCAGATCTTCATGAAACCCCTTGGCCCTTACATTCCCAATTAGGTCCAGAAGTTCTACACTGTTTACGGAGCATTAGTGCCACAAGGAAAGAAGCAGGTCGACAAATTCAAGCCGGTAAACTATGTAGTTGTCAGGGGCGAAAGGTGAAGTGTGATAGTGAAACTATCAATGCAGTCCTGGAGTGTTAAAAAGAAATTAAGGATGACTGTCAATACATGATCAGGACAAAAACATTGGAGAATATGAAAAAATGGTTTATCCCTCTGCTATCTAACGCTACTCCTAGGTGGATCGAGGTTAGAGCACCCATAGAAAAGAAGGACCTCAATGTAGCAGCGAGGTATTGGTTTGGCTTCATCAGCAGTACTATTATGCCATCCCAGAATTAGTCGATTCTCCACCATGCGAAAGTAGCCTTCCTTGGTTGTATCACTGATGGGATGAAACTGGACTTGGGTATGATCATTGCACATGAGATGGTCATGATGGTCAAGCAGCGCCAAACCTCTATTCTTTTTTCGGTGTTGATCACTGAGTTGTGCAGACGAGCCCGAGTACCTCGAGATGAGAAGAAGGATGTGGAAGTGACTCCCACCTCCTGTACTGACATCTGGAGGATTGAGGCGGAGTACTTGAAGGATGAAGCCGAGAAGAAGAAGGCAGCCCCGGTGGATACATCCTCGATTGTGGATACTAATGCATTACCTGCAGAGGCACCTTTGCCTACTCTGGCCCATGGGCCTTCAGGTATATCTAGCACTACCCTTTCCATGACACATAGTTCCTCTACAGCTCCCTTTCCTCCTAGGTCTGGTGCCTCTGTTGCTGCTACTTCCCGACCTCCACTCACCCAGGCTGCATTACTATGGATGGGGCAGCTAGCCCATTCTGCTGATAAGTGCGCCTCCAGGCTTGAGGCCACCATTCATGGCGCCAACAGATATGGATGTGCCTCCGGCTACCACCGAAGATTATGTTCGAGTTGAAGATGTGGCTATTGTTGAGTCCGAGGCTGAGGTTGAGACCGATAAGGAGCGGCTTGGTGGTGATGATGAGGTTTCTTATGAGGGTCTTACGGAGATTAATGAGGCCATGGTAGATTCAGCTGTGCAGATCTCATTGGCAGACACACCCATGGCTGACCCTAGTGGAGCCGATGCAGCTGATGTGACATCGGGCCCTGATGTCCCGACAGATGGAGCGACTGTGTAGACAGGACTTTTTTTTACCTCCCTCTCTGTCACTTTTATTGATTTTTAGTGTTTCATTGCATTTGAGGACAAATTACTTTTTATTTGTGGTGGGGTGAGGTATTTCCATACCTATCTCTTGTGATTATTATTTTTGTATATATTGGGTTTCTGGTGTTTGAATTGTGTTTTAACACTGTTTTGTGGATGTTTGAGCTTGTGGCTCCGTATTTTGAATGCAAATTGTTTTTGGCCATTCTAAAAAAAAATTGCCACCTCTTGTTGTTGTGTTTGAATGTGGTTGTTCTTGTCCAAATTTGAGTCTTGATTATGATCAATACCGATGACTTGAATAGTGCTTTTAATCGAACAAAAATGAATGTGCGGCTACGATGAGGCCAAATGAAGTTGCATAGACAATATGTGAACTTTTTGCATCTCGTTGTGACTAGTCAGTTATCGAATGAGTCTCTTGTGATAAACATTGCACACTAGCGAAAGTGTGGAGTCTTGTTTGATATTGGTGTCAATGCCTTGTGTGATGAGTTTACCGTGAACCTTGTGTGATGACACCTATAATTTTTTCTGTTGGTACGGTTGACTAAGTAATGCAAGCTCTTGAAATGATCTGAGGCAACAATTTTGAAGAGTGAAACAAATTTGACATTATACCTCTTTTGTGGCCTACCTTGTGAGTGTGTGAACTTTGCTTGAACACCCTTTGAGCCTTACCCTTTTCTTGGAAGAAACTTGATGAAAGTTGTTGACACCAAATTTTAGTCTAATATTTCTAAAGTTAATACTTTTTAAGTATTTTATTTTTTAAATAGTTCAAAATACATGTTTTGCAATTTTAATGCAATTTGTTGATAATTATCCTTATTCTCAAAGTATTATGATTTTTATCGATTAATTCTGTTTATATATTTTGTCACAGCCGGTTGAATATGTTCAAATATTTGTTCATTTTTTATAAAATCATTATTTCTGTTAAATGACATTTTTTATAAAATCATTATTTCTATTAAATGACATTTTTTACATGCCATTGGTTACGTTTGTTACATTTGTTAATATTCATTTTGATATTTTACACAGTCCAAAAATTCATTCTGATATGGATAAGATTTCATACACAGATATTTTATTAACCGATGATTTTGGCCCATGATTTTAAGATAGTTATATTGTACTATTGTTGGTTTTCAATTTCATATTTAAAGAATAGCTTGCTCATTAAGTTAAAGAGTGGGTGCATAAGATTTTAGGGGTAATTTTTAGATTTTTTAGTGTTTAAGAAATTCTTTATTGTTCAATATTTTTCGGCAAGTCGCCGGAGTTCTGCCGAAATCCGGCGAGTCCACCACCGAAAACCCCATTTGTTTTCTCCCATTTTCTCCGACAAACAAAGACCACCATTGCTCCCCTTCACTGTCCAAACAAACCCAATAGCAACCCCAAAACCATCGATATTCCCTGTGTCTCACTGACTAGTGAAAACCCAACTGAAACCAGCCCACTCCGGCGAGACGCCACCACAAAATTCCACCAGAAACCTTCTCCTCCATCCACAAAAAATCCATCTCCAATCACCCAAACCCACCTGAAAACATCGAATACAACACCCATTTCCAGCGACCAAAAGACCCAAAAACTCTATTTCCATCTTTTCTGTTTCTGGTGAGCAACTCACGCTGCCAGTCCCATTCCCCTTTCTGTTTCATCATTTTTCTGTTAGTTTTGCAGGTCCAGCGCGAACAGCAGCTCCCACACGCTGTCATACCTCCAAACTCCGTCCTTTTCAATGGCAACTCCGGCTAAGCGAAAACAACCCAGAGCTCCAATCGCTCCAGCGAACAGACCCTGGTCTCCACCGGTCACAACTCCAACCACCGGAGTAAATAAGAACCGAGACAGCCCCAAACCACCATTTATCTTCTTCTAGTTTCGGGAAACAAACAACCCCTCTTTTACTTTGTTTTGTTGTTATTGTTGCTATGTTGAATTGTGTTTTCAAATGGTTTAATTTCTCCTGTTTTAGATCTGGCCGGAGGGGTTCAAACTCCGGCCATCTTTACGAATATCTGCTCAGCTTAATTTCCATTTGTGTATTGATTTGTTCCTGATTGTTGATTATTTTAGCCTTTTCTTTTTACTGATTCTATGTTACTTTCTCTGTCTCAATTTATGTGACTAACTTTTCTTTTTAGTCAGTCTAAAAAAGAATGACACATTTCTATATTAAGTAACAATTTAACTATAAAATATCTATTTTACTATTAATGAAATGATTTACAGCCACACAAATTTCTATCATTTATTTTGGACCACAAGTTTTAAAAGTTTTCCCTTCTTTCTTAAACTCCGTGCCGAGTCAAACTACCTCACATAAAATGAAACGGAAGGAGTACTATTTTATTATTTCATATTGTTAATTCTTTATGACCTTATTCGCGGGCTGATATTGTGGTATTTGTTTGTGTTAAATTTGTCACTGTCATTGTTTATTATTCTTGGTTTAATATTGCTTAATTTAATTTGTTATTTCATGTAGATTATTTGATGTTGCTTTCTGGATGGAATAGTTTGTTCCAGTGATTGTCTTTATTTTTTTATATTATATTTTTGTCAGTTATTTGCACCATTTTGTTCTACTACTATTGTCTTAATGTTTAGCTTAAATAAATGTGATTCGGTATTTATTTGAATTTAGCTATTGTTACCTAATTTGTTAAAATCTAGGTACTTTTAATTCATTTGAACTAAAAAAAATTACATTTTTGCTAACATATTTGCAGCAAACTGGGTAGGATTGTTACTATTTTTTGCACGCTGTTGCTTTCATTTTACCTTATCTATTATTGGTTTCATATGATTTTGCGTTGGAAATATTAGTTAATTGGCCAATGAAAAAATCTCTCCGTCGATTTTGAAGGTCTCTCCAATGTTAAAAGACGAAAATTTAGTTTATGTTTATATTTTGTTTGTTAAAATTGGCCGATGAAAAAATTATCGTTGATTTCCAAGGTCTCCCATGTTAATAAGACAGGTTTTTATTTTTAATTTATTGTTTGATTTATTCATTTTTATTCATAATTATTTATTACTAACACTTTTACTAAATGTCTTTACAGGTACACATAGTTGCTTCCCAATGAAGCTATTCGAATGAAGTTCGACATATACTCTTTATTCATTATTTTGTATATATCGATGTTAGGCAAACCTTAGGCCGTTTCTTATATTATTATTTCATTTTATTACTTGTATATATCACATGTTTATTATACTTGTTTATTGTTTTTATCTCCTCCTCAATTTGAAAAAAATGAATTCAGTCGGGACCCACAGTTGTGGATTTCGAAGCATGCCTAACACCTTCCCTTCGAAATAACTTGAACCCCTTACCTAAAATTTATTGATTTCGTAGACATTTTTTTTAAGTTAATTAATTAGTTGGTTTCCTAGTTTTTCCTAAAATTAGGTGGCGACTCTCTTTTTACCCCTTTACCCTTTTAAAAATTCTTTCAACTCTTTTAAAAATTGATAACTATTTTTTGGTGAGTCATCGCGACGTTGCGCCCTCTCAAAGGATGTCAACAAAAAGTAACCACTCTCTATCCATTCACCCATAATCCTCATGAAGTGTGGTTTGTTTGAATAGCCAACTTAGGCCAAAAGCCTAAGTTGGGGGTGTGGTGAAAAGAGAAGGCAAATCAAGAAGTGCAAAGAAGTCCCCCTTGATCCATGGTTTTGAAAAAGATGGAACCCCTCCATACGAAAAAAAGAGAAAAAGAAAAAAAATGAAAAAGAAAAAGAACTAAAAAGTTGTGAAATAAAGTTGTGAAAGTTGCAAAAGAAATGGGGTGTCCGATATTCCATGAGAAGTGAATAATGGGGTAAATTTTGAGCATGAGTGAAAATGTTGAAGAAAAAGAAAGAAAGTGTTGTTCATACCACATTTCATAAGGATAGCAGCCACTGAGCCTAAATACCCATACCTTTACACTCAGCCCCATTACAAGTCTTAAAAAGACCTTTTTGATTTTAAGTGAGCTTAAGCAAATGTTGATTGGAAAATAAGGGCAAACCTATGGGTGAAGTCATGCATGTGTTTATCTTTGTGAGTGTGAGAGTTGTATGTGATTCCGGAGCCATAAATTGTTGAAAAATTGTGTGTGAATATGGAATCATCTTTGTGTGAGGGCATTTGAGTACCTTTGTTGAGCTTGAACTTGCATTTAAAGCAAGTATTGTGAACTTGAGAATCTTTGGTAATGGTGAGTCACAACTTGAACATTTGAGTGCACAATTGATCCTTGCATGAGATAGTTGAGTCTTGTTGTGTGCATTCATGATTGAGTCTTGTGTAGCACTATTTGAGACATCTTTTTTGAACTGCTGAACTTGAGTTTTACTTGAGGACAAGTAAACGTTTAAGTTGGGAGTATTGATGAGTTCGAGATTTGGACTCTTTAAGGGCTTTATTTACAATGATTTAGTGTCCTCAAATGCTTATTGTGTGCCAATAACTTATGTAAAACCCTTGATTTCCAGGTATATGGATTGACGAACAAAGCAAGGACGCTAATTTGCAAAAAGGAACGAAGCGAGCTGAAAGAATGAAGAAAAGCAAGTCTGGTGATCGCCAAGTCCACTTGGCGAGTCACCGAATGACTACTTGACCGCCTAAAGTTCCAGTGTGCCAAGCTCTGAAGGAAAGAACCAAGTTGGCGATAGAAAGAAGCAGTCGACGGATCGCAGAGTGGTTCCGTGATGCAGTGTTAGATTGCCCAAACTTACAGACCTTGAGGATGCTGAAGGCCAAGGCAGAAGGGGGTGGACATGACCAAAGGGCGGATCGTCGAGTGGATCGGCGAGCCCAACTTACTGCGTTGATTGGCTCCTCGCAGCATGTTTTTGGCAACTATAAATACATTTTTGAACATTTAGTTTAGTATCATTATTCATTCTGAATAGTAACTGATAGTCTATTATTAAGTTTTGAACTATGAGACAAGTTTTCTCTAGTTTTCCTTAGCTTTGAAGAATTGAAGTTTTTCACTTTTGAAAAAATTGGAAGTGGGTCTTTGATATTCTTCAAATTGGACCATTGTAAAGACGAAATCAATCTTACCCAGTTGATGGAAACCCAATTTGGTAACGATTTTATCTTTTTATGATGTCTAGCTAAAACCTCAATTCTTGGGGTGTGATTATGTGATTATGGGCTGATTTAGTTTATGGGTATTGCTAATTGTTAGTTTTAAATGCAGTTTAGAAGTGAGTTCAATCAGTAATTGTGGTTTAATTTAAGAATTGTAGTTGTAAATGCAGTATACCCATGTATTTTTTGCTTGCTCGAGAGAAAGGTTTTAAAACTAAGATTATTGATTGATGGTCTGTGGGTATTGGGTTGTCATGAGTTCAGCTCGAGAGAGTGAATCCTAAATACAATTCCACACATTCAGCTCGAGAGAGTGAATGGACTAAGGTGTGGGTTGTTCTTATTTTACTTGCTTGTTGATGTTCGAGAGAAATCAACTTGATTCGGGGTAAATTGTTCGAGAGAAAGTTTACATTCTCTTTAGTCTAGCTTACTCACTAATATTTAGTTATTTTCTAATAGTTGCAATTACCCATTTGTTTATATTAGCCTATAATCGAATCACATCCCAAGAACTCGTCTCATTATTGTTACTTCGTATTGATTTTCGTTGTTTGTAGTTGATAATTTCAAACCAAAACCCCCTCATTTGACATTCGTGTCACCCCCTGATTTGAATAATATTTTTATTCAATAATTTCTATTTTTATGATTGATTTGACCATGTTCACACTTTCCTATTGAATCTTAAACACGTACCGCTCCCTGTGGGATTCGATCCCAACTCACTTAGTTGGATTTTATACTGACTAGCGATCGTTGACACTTAGAATTGGATCAAGTGTCCTTGAAACGTTAATCATTTAGTATGAGGGAGAATAAGTGATGAGCCTATATGGTGTACAATGGTTGGCACTCCTGTAGGTAAATGTACCTTATTCTCACTACAATGAGAGACATTTCTAGGGGCAGTTAACATACTCAATGACTTGACCATATGATTGGAAGCACCTGAATCTACAATCCAATGGACTTCTTCATTAGTCATACATGCTGCCATAGCTGAGTGGTTGTCCTCAGGCTCTGAGTCAAGTAGTTGTAAAATCCTGTTGTATTGTTCCTTGGTGAACTGAGGTAGGTTTGAGATCATCTCATTTGCAACTTGGTTGAATTCTCCACTTTTCTGCATCTTTAAGGTTCCTGCAAAATTGACAGAAGTACCAAAATTGCCACCACTTACATTGCCAAACCTATTGCTACTACGAGCAGATGAGTCTCCTGCAGATTGATTGTCACTGCTAAACTTCTTCTTCTGCTTAAAGTCTGAGGGATATCCATAAAGTTTGTAACAAGCATTCCTTGTATGACCTCTAAGATGACAAAAATCACATACAACATTACTTTTCCTAGGTCTGCTATTATAGGATCCAGATGAGTAATGACTTGGAGGAGGACCTGAACCACCTCTCCCTCCTCTAGGATAGTTGTTGCCACTTCTCCCACCTATATGAGGTTGCCCTAATGGAGATATACCTTTACTGCTGCTAAACAAAGCAATTCCCTCTGAGTTCTCAATGCCAGGAGGAGAGTTCAGAGATCTCCTACTCTCCTCAAATAGGATCATGGCATATGCCTTGTTAATAGAAGGAATAAGTGTCGTCATCATGATTTGATTGCTAGACTGAGAATAAGACTCGTTTAGGCCCATGAGAAATTGGAGAAGTATTTTATAGTCAAAGTGTTCCACATATTGCTTTGATACAGGACAACTACATCTTGGACAGAGCATTAATGCATCAAATTCTTCCCATTGTTACCTCATTTTGGAGAAGTAACTAGAAACTGAGGAAACTCCTTGAGATAAGGTAGTTAACTGTTTATGAAGGAAGAAAATACGAGATCCGTTCACTTTGTCAAATCTCTCTTGGAGATCCATCCAAACCTTGTGTGCACTTGAAGCATAGACTATTCCACTAAGCAATTCAGTACTAACTGAATTCGTGATCCAAGACAAAACTATGTCATTACATTTCTCCCAAAGTTCATGCAAGGAGGGGTCAAATTGTTCTATAGGATACTTGCCAGTAACAAATCCTAATTTGCTTTTGCCAAGCAAGCTAATGCGTATAGAACTACTCCACAAAGCATAATTGTCTGGACCAGTCAATTTAATGGAGATTAAGGAGCTACCTGGACTATCACACGATTGAAGAAACAGAGGATGATGTTGAGCGATTGTCATCACAGTGTTAGTTGCGTCATCTCCAGTAGTGCTATCGACTCCAACTACAATAGGCATTTTGTTGCAATAGATTGTAAAAACTCAACCCTAGCTGCTGCAACTGCAAATTACTACTTGAACAGGCTGAATCTGAGAATCGATCGGAGAATCTGAGAGCCGATCAGAGAAGAAGAAGAAGATGTATGAGAAGAGTTAAGAGGCGGGATGCTTTGATACCATGTTAAACTTCATCATCTTCATCATATGAATCAGTTAGCTGGGAGGAAAAAGAGTAAAGCTAGAGAGAACAAAACGAGAAACTGATTGATTATATTTCCAACTGGCCCTCTTTCACATATACAGAGGTCCTATTTATATACAGTCCAGATTCATAACTGCCTAACAACTTTTATAGAACTAACTATGATTAGTTAAGTTAACTGGCTGAGCTAGACTTGGCTGCTAGTGAGCTCCACACTATCTTCTTAGCTCAACTGTCCCCATCTCGGCAAACAATCAGCAAAGCGCAGACCTCCATAGCTCCGGCAAGCAAGACTGAACCCTCCCTGTTACTCTTCTTTCACTGTGGTATCGATCCTTTTTTTCTTCTCCTCTTTATTTTATTACATTTTGGATATGTTCATGCTTATTTATTATTGGGTCTGTTCATATTTATTCATTTACATTGTTTTATTTCACAAATTCGGCCGGAAAAAGGTTTAACTCCGGCAACATGGATGTTTGTTCTTAGTTACTATTCTTTGTCAAAAGTTGAAATGTTGTAATTGCCTTTTATTTGTTTTTCCCTCACTGATGACCCATTTGCTTTTAATTAATGCATTGTTGGTTAGTTAGTAACCTTATTATTTTATTTATTATTACTTATTTCTTATAGTTTAATTGATAGATAAATTTTCTTGGGTCAAATATTTTTATATGCTACTGTCTTTGTTACTATTTGTTTTGATTTTCATATGGTTGTGCTTTAATTTTTATTTATATATTTAAACAAGAATATTAAGTGGTTAGTGATTTTCTTTAACGGTATATTATTCCCAATTCATTAGTATGTTGTTATGATGAATGTTACTAACATTATTAAATATTATATGAACTTTTTTACTTTCTTTGTTAGTATGTTATATATGCATTATTTTTTTGTGATGATGTGCTAATTAGTTCATTTGTTACACTGATGTGCTCACTGTCAGTTATGTTTGTCAGACTAGTGTTTTTACCTTTCATTCTTTTGCAATTTTGGATATTGTTTACTTGATTAGATTATTTATATTATAAGTTGAAATTGGCCAATGAAAAAATTTCTCCGTCGATTTTCAAGGCCTCCCCATTTTAAAAGTATGTTAAAATTGGCCGATGAAGAAATAACCGTCGATTTCCAAGGTTTCCCATGTTCATAAGACGGATTTTTATTTTTAAGTTATTATTTGATTTATTCATAATTATTTATTACTAACACTTTTACTAAATGTCTTTACAGGTACCCTGGAGTTGCTTCCCACTGAAGCTAATCGAATGGAGTTCGAATTATATTTTTTATTCATTATTGTGTATATTATCGATGTTAGGCAAACCTTAGGCCAATTTTAATATTATTATTTTGTTTTATTACTTTTGTATATCGCATGTTTGTTTTACTCGTATATTGTTGTCTCCTCCTCAATTTGAAAAAAATGAATTCAGTCGGGGACCCACAATTGTGAATTTCGAAGGATGCCTAACTCCTTTCCTTCGGAATAACTTGAACCCCTGACCTAGAATCTATTGGTTTCGTAGACATTCTTTTTAGTTAGATCATTTAATTGGTTTCCTAGTTTTTTCCTAAAATTAGGTGGCGACTCCTTTAAAATTCGTTTATTCTTAAAATTCTTTTAAAATTGATTGATTCATTATTTCTTGAGTCACTACGATGTTTCGCCCTATTTGAATAAAGTAGGGATGTAAACAACGCCTACTAATATATCCGGAAGTCCAGTGATGTATGCGTAATCCATAAATTATAAGGGACTTTTGAAATTTGAAAATAGTAGAAAAAGGGAAAAACTTACCCACACCGTGTGTTTACACCAAGCCAATACATGCATGTCATGGGTTTAAATTTAGTATAAATTTTAGGAATCACATAGTTTTAATATGAAATTACAATCTATCCCTATTTAGTTTGTAATTACATTAATCTCTGAAAAAAGTAAAACAAATCGGATGTAGCTCGGATACATTAAAAACTAGCTCGGATACATTATAAAATAAATCGGATACATTATAAAGTAGCTCGGATACATTATAAAATAATTTAAAATTATGAGAGAAATAAGGGATTTTAGAGGTTTTTAGAAATAGAAGGGAATATTAGAAATAAGGAAAACATAAGACGTGTATTTCAGTAATTTTTTCTTAAATGTATAGTTCATTTTACTTCATTAAATCACGTAATAATGGAACTTGCATTGACTTGGTATAAACACCCGGTGCGGGTAAGTTTTTTCCATAGAAAAATAATAAAATTAGCTCTTAACACTATGAGATTTATGTAAATTATACTAAATTTTTTATATACTTTCAATTATTAATATTATGACTTATAGAATTATTTATTTTTATTTTATATATAAATTCACAATAAAATTAAATTTTACTTTTAAAGTTCGTGATATCATATGAATCGATGAGAGAGCGAAATTTTAAATAATAGAAAGTGGAATAGATCCCGATCCTTCTTAATTTAATTTTTATTTATTGTTTACTTAAATTTATGTCGGCTTAATTCGTCTCTTCAATTTGGTAATTTAATAGTGCCGATCGACCTTGTTAGATAGTGATGTAGCAAAGAGCCCGAATGACTTTTATTTAAGCACGTGAAAGTGAATAGAAAAAATAAATTTTAAGTAGATATTTTTCTAACTATATATTAATTATCATATAATCAATATAATGATTTGTTATATTCTAGTGTTTTTGATGATCCTCATAAATGCAGGTACCCGGTCCTTGGCAGAGTACTTCCGTCCAGATTCAAAGTGGTGCACAGCTGTAAAGCTATCTTTATAGCTGTCTTGTCAGGTTAGTTGGTGAGATATGCATGGTACTTCACCAATAGGAAGGGCGGACGAAGTTATTTGTTTAAGTGGTCAAAACCCTTGTTGGTAACTGATATATACAACAATAAATAAATAACATTATTCATTCAAGAAGAGAAAGCTAGCAATTCTTTTTCAAGAACTCAAGCATCAAAGAAAGAAGCAAGGGACCTGGTCTCGGAAAGTCTGCGTACGAGAAAAGGACGAAAAGACAGATGTCAAAAGGTTGTCAACTCTGATGTGGTTGGTGCACAACTTTTCATAACAGCAGGCTTTCAGCCAATGGCCTTGTCCCAAGGGTTTGTGTCCATTTTGATATAGTCTCTTCTCCAAAACACAAACTCAAGATTCAGCAAACAAAGTTGTGAATTTCTGAAAATTCATAAGCTCAAAAGAAAAGGCCATCTTCAAGGAAGAACACTCCTCAAGAGCAACAGAAACCTGATAGAGCTTCTTGCGTCTTAGTTATCTTAGGGTGTAAACTTCAGTGTTTATCTTGTAAATATATTCCTATGTTATAAAGGAATTAGATCGTTGTTTCATTTCTGAAGAAAAAGTCTAAATCAGTCAAGTGTTGATTGATTTAGTGGGCAACATTGTTATTGCTTAGTCAAAGTCCAAGTCATCTAGAGTTAGGTTATTTAGTAGGCAGTGTTGTATCTGCTTAGTTGAATTCTAAATCATCTAAGAGTTAGGTGGTTTAGTGGGCAGTGTTGTATCTGCTTAGTTGAATTCTAAATCATCTAAGAGTTAGGTGGTTTAGTGGGCAATATTGTATCTGCTTAGTTGAAGTCTAAGTTATCTAGAGTTAGGTGGCTTAGTGGGCAGTGTTGTATCTGCTTAGTTTAATTCTAAATCATCTAAGAGTTAGATGGTTTAGTGGGCAATATTGTATCTGCTTAGTTGAAGTCTAAGTTATCTAGAGTTAGGTGGCTTAGTGGGCAGTGTGGTATCTGCTTAGTTGTTTTCTTTGTAGTAGAGTTGCTACATTGAGGGGGGAAGAGATTTAGAAGTAAATTCCTAGGTTGCAAGAAGTTGTAATCTGAATCGCTGCTCTGTTTGAGTGAAATGGAGTTTGGGTTGAAATCCTGTGAGTACAGGTTGTGGTTTTCACCGCCCTTGAGCAAGGGGATTTCCACATAAAATTCTTGTGCCTGATTTACTTTGAGCTATCTAGTTTCTGCACTTTTATTTCAGTTACTGTTCTTGCTGAGTCAAGGGACCTGATCCGTTGACTGATAGTGGACGCATACATCTTAACATGATTTATTTATTTCAGTTATATTTTTCTATATTTTCTCTTAATATACATTGTAAATTTTATTCTGAATGTATTTTTATTCTTTTTTTAGATGCAATGGTTATTTGTTTCAACTATTATTATTTTCTGAACTCATATCTATAAAATGTAGTTGGAATTTATTTATTTAGCTAAATTAAGGGAAGTTTCAGCCAAAACAATGAAGTGCAAACATGTATCTTCTATAAAAGAAAAAGAAATTTTAATTTTTTTCATGCAAAGACTATTTGCATGAAAAAGTTCACATCAAAGCAAAGAACATACCAAACTCACTACTTGGGTGGAGAACCACAATCACTATCCAATGTGATGCAATTTTATGATAATTGTTGGTTGGTTAAGCCTTGTTTAATTACATTGTTTATATTGCCAGGAGGATGTTGGGACATAATGTTCAATGATCCTTCTTTTATCTGTACTGTTTCATGGTCACTTTGGTAATGAAATCAAGTTTAGTTACCAAAAAAAGGTGTGTATTACTAATATCAAGAATTTCGAGGTATTAGTAATGAAAGGATTTTTAATACATGCATTAGAATGGTTAAAGACTTCATGGCCCCTCAAATACTCTTTTTAAATATTATTAATTATAATTGTGAAAGGTATCTTTGTAAATAAATATATATATGCAATGCATGCTATTTTTAATACATCAAACCAAACAATGCATAAAAAATATTAATATTATTAATGCAAGCATTAATAGTACAAGTTGCATTATAAATGCAAACATTACTAATACACTTTATTTAGCATTATTCTTATACACTCTTATCAGTGTATAATTAGTTTGCTCCTTGTGGAAATTATGTAATTTCTCTTTTTTTATTTTGTTATACTTCAGCGGTATTAGCGAGCATGACGATCCGAGTTTTAATGGTAAGACTCGGACCTTAAGGGAATACCATGGTGCGTAATAAAGCGATGGCAAACGCTAAAGGTCGTGTTTCATCCCATTCTCTAAATGATTAGAACTCATGGTTAAAAGTTATATAGTTATCCGTATGCCCAAACCGACCACAAAGGTCTCCGAAGTGATGCTTGATCCGGGAACCAGTAGTCGTGTTTAGGTCTCAATTTGAGGTATTCAGTGATGTCTTGGTCGGTTGGCTTGTTAGGAATCAAAATATTTTCCTCTTTCCTGACTCTTCTCTATCTATATCTCTGTACCAACAGTATTTATGGCATCTCGAATTTCTTCAATTGTTGGAGTGATTTCCGTTGTTCCAAAATGAAATACCATTTTTTCATTGTCCCAGTATCTGGTGAGGACTTCAATTAATTCAGGTCAAGCGGTCATATCTAGAAGTACTGTCAATGCCCCAATGTGCTTATCGAGCTCCCTTTTGTGGAATTTAGGGCTGGACATGAATGCCGAAAAATCAAAATATCGAACCGAATCGAATTATTTCGATTTTGGTATTTTGATTTTCGGTTTTGTATTCGATATAGATTTTTGTATTTTTAGGTATTTCGATATGCGAATTTTGTATTGTTCGGTATTTCGGTTTACCAAAATATATTATACTATAATATATATTAATATTATATTAATTATTAATATTAAATAATAAATATTATAGGTAAAATTAGGTCAAGACTCGAGACTTCTCTTTTCAAACTTTTCTATTTTCAGTTCTCAAAACCTGCTGAGCAGTGAGTGTCGCACGTCATCAGTTCCCACTTCCCACTTTCGACTTCGACCAACGACCGACCAGCAGCAGGCCAACAACCGACCAGCACTCCAGTCTCCAGCCACAATCGACCGGTGAGGTGGCGACCACCAATAAGGCAATAACCGACCGGCGAGGCGGCGACCACTACCAAGGTAGCAACTGAACTAACAAACCGAACTGAAATAATATAAATCGAATCAAACCGAATTATTTTAGTTCGGTGTTCATACACTAATTACAAGAATCGAAAATTGAAAAAACTAAAAAAAAAATCGAAACTGAATTACTGAATGCCCAGCCCTAACGGAATCCATTGAGATTGTTAAACCACATCTTAAGCTTGGAAGGTGCATCTACAATCATGTCGAATTTGAGGAAACGGGTCATACCTACAAGACAAAGCACAATTAAAGTCCCCTCAAGAGGTAACAATTTGGTTACTAAACATACATTTTTCATATGTCACACAAGAATGATATGTCGTTAGGTCGTGGACATATTTTGGTTGTTTACTAATGGACTTAATACACCTTGACTATTAAGCCGTCTTAGACTAATGCTTAAATAGGATTTTGGTTTCGCTCTACACTAGGTGGACTAGAGTTGGTTTTGAAACAAAACTTGGTTATCTGAGTTGGACAAACTGTGGGGTGAATATAATAAATGACGTTGAATAACCACAAGTCAACTATCCGTCTATTACTTCAAAAATTAAAGGATTTTTTTCTGAAGGGACAACCAAGAATAACCATGTAACCGCCCTTTTTCTAATGCATACCATTTGTCGTGTACCATGAAGTGCAACAGTTATAATTTAAAAAATTAAACAAGTAAAAACAATTATACAATATAACTAAATAAATCGAATCTTAAGGTTAGAACCTATTCAAAGTCTCTAGCAGAGTCATCATTCTATTTTATGTTATTTTGTTTAGAAAATAGTCGTCACTTAAATTTTTTTGAGAAAAATCAAGAAAACTTTAATTTCAAAAGATTTAAAACAAAAAATCAATTGAAATGCCAAAAGGGGTTCGGGGTTCATAATAACACTTCAAGAAGGGGTTTATATAGGAGTGTGTATCGGTCGGTTCGGTTCAGTTTTAAGTATTATCGGTTCGGTTTATCGGTTTTCAATTTTTAAATATGCTAAACCGATAACCAAACCAATAAGATATTTGTTATCGGCTTTCGGTTTATAAGTTTTAGGTCTTTAATGGTTCTGTTTTCGGTTTAACCAATAAGAAAATACTTTCAAAATAAATATATGACTTATTCAATAATTTAACGTGATACGCATACATCGAAATAATCATCCCAAATGGGACAACAGGGACCAACTTGCTGTATTTTGGCCATCACAACAAAGTCTTGGTCAATTTTTTATCAACGAGGTCCCCTTTATGCAATAAAGAGAATCAAATAAAATCAAATCATAGACAAAAGTCAAAACAGTAGCAAATAAGATCATGCTTATGGTAAATCATATATAAAGAAAAGACCCAACTAGATGAAGTTCTTACGTTATTTTAAAACAAAAACACAAACTGAAGTAATACTAAAAAGTAAAACCTAAAGGTTAAATAACTAAAAGCAGAGAGGAGAGTTGATTGCTAAGTAGTGTTAATTATTGTGTAGGGTCTTTATATTTTAGTATAATATACTACCAATTATATTAGTAATATTTTTTATTTAATCTATTATATATATGTATAACTAAAAATTAAAATAGTAAATTATTATATTCTTAATGGGTTATCGGTTAACCCAATAACCCAATATGAAAAAACCAATAACGAACTGATAACTCAATAAGTTTTTTTTTGTAAAATCATTAAATATCCGTTAACCCAATAACTCAATAACAATAAATCAATAACATTTTTTTCAGTTTAATTTATCGGTCGGTTCAGTTTTTGCACACCCTAGTTTTATAAGCATTTAAAGTGTCCGCTAACACACAATTATCCAACAATTAAATTTTTTTGGCTAAGACTAAAAGATAATAAGCATGCTTAATTACTTTAAAGAAATAATCAACTTTTTACACTTTAATAATTTTTTGAGGAAAAAGGACATTTTTGTTTCAAATATGATTAAGTAAAGGAAGCTTCCAAATATTTTTAAAAAACAATTGAAAAGACAAACAATTACTTATTACTTTATTTATTTATTTAAAAAATAAAGTATTACTAATACAAAAGTAGCTATCTTTTGGAAATTTTGAATTAAGTTAAACTTAAGATTAATGAACAAACAAGCAAATAATAATTAAATAAATTGAAAATACGATAAAGAGAGAGGTTTTGGGCCCCAGTTTAGTTATTGTCTCATTGGGCTATACTTGGGCCTAATTGATGATTTTCTTTGGGCTTTTGGGCCAACTTTTGTCTTGTCCTATAACTAACACAAAGGCTGCTGAAAAATAGATCGGCTTTGGCCCAATTACATTCAAAGAAAAAGCTGCTGGAATTTAGGAGGGGGGGGGAGTGTTGGAAGGGGCTTTTGGCCTTATTTTTACTGTTATATACAATGTATACAACTACTGTATATCACTGTATATTTCTGTATGTACTATATTTCGTTGTATACAGCTTGTATACTATCTCCTCTTTGACTCTTGAACACCTATAATTTAGCTTTCCAATCCTGTATTTTGCGTATAAACCTCCAATTTTGAATTTGACTCCAAAGGAAAGGATTCGGAAAGAACTTTGGGCCGGTGTGACCATTCAACAATGTAAAGGTTGAGAAATTAAGCCCAAATGGACTCCTCAGTAAGGCCCATATGCATCATAGAAAAGACAAGTTCACATGTTCATCAATTCAAGCTACTGTGCAACATAAAAAAAAATCTAACAATTTATGCTACTGCTAAGAATTAACACACACAAGTTCACATGATCATTTAAAAATAATCAAAAAAAAAAAGAAGATGAAGGGAAGAAAATCACTAGCATTCTGATAAGAAGAGGACTCAAAAACATGGAGGAATAGTCACTTTATTGTTTAACTATTCATGCTCATGATATGACCAAAATTAATCAGTGACCAAATGAACACTAAACAAACACTATTCTCAATTAGAATTGGAAACAAATGGAGGGAAGGTAGACATGATCAAGTAGAAAACTAAAATATAATGAGAAAGTAAGTAGTAATTATATATATATATATATATAAGAAACAAATTATCAAATAAATTTGTCAAATGGGATGAAAAAAATAATTATATATTTATTTTCATATTCTTGCAAAAGTTTGTCATATGTATACGTATTATTTTTTTACCATTATTATTATTATTATTATTATTATCATTATAATTATTATTATTTGTGGAAGCTTAATTAAATAAATGTGGAGCGCCAAAATTGGGTGTCAACAGCTGGCAGTCATGTTCTTAGTTGATTTACGTGAACTGTGTGTGTCTATAAAGTGGTTTAGGATAAACATTTAGGCTTGCGAAACCTTAGGGTGACATAACTGGTAGGTTTGGGAAGCCTTAGGATGGCATAAAAGGCAGATTGGGGAAGCCTTAGAGTTGCAAGAGGGTCAAATGTTTAACGGTAGAGTTGACAGCATAATGAGGTAGGAAGTTGGGATCAAAGTGTTCTAGTTTATGGGCATTATACCTGAGATGGTAAAAGCATGTGGATAAAGACTTGGGATGATGTAATCTTATGTTTTCTTATGAATGTTTGTCGACCGATGGCATTACCTATCGGTACGTGTTGTTTGTACTAATGCTACTTTTACTATGTCACTTGGCACCGTCTGGTTGCAGAGTTAAGTAATGTTTCATAGGTGAAGACGATAATAATCTTCATTATATGAATGAGTTCTTCCTTTTGATGTCATCACTATGTATTCAAATCTCAAGCTTCAATTTGTGACACAACATAAAATCATACCAAACAACAATTCAAATAAAGTAGCAGCATGATCTCTCTTATATCTTGAGATTAACTTGACAAATATTATTTAGTCATACAATTTATTATTATTTAGCAAATATTTTTAATAAATAATTTAAAATTTTAAATACTGGAGAAAATTAGTATTTGAGTCAAATCCTATTATTTGAAAAAAAAATTAAAAAAATTCGAAAATTATCTCAAATTTTTATATTTTATAAAAATACACATTATTTGTAGTTTTGGATTGAACTTCAATCTTAGTTCATTGTACAAAATTTATACAGTTATATACATATTTTATACAGTTTTTATTTAAACTTGATCTCTGAAGTCACTTTCAATTACAAGTAGCAATAATAGTTTTTTTTGTATAAAATCAATGGTACTTTTTTTTTGTTTTCTTCTTCTTTTTTTAGATCAGATTCATATTAGTTGTGCTCGTTGTCATGACTTTTCACGAAGCATGTTCACTATAAGCTGATAATACAAACTTATGAATATTTTTAATAATTTTTAAAACTTATTGATATAAATCATATTTCTTTATAAAGTCAAATATTTTTTCAAAATTTATGGTCAAACGCATAGTAAAACTTCATCCAAAAATAACTCGCCAAAAATATTTAGGAAAGTATGGTCAAACGCTTACTTAATGATTGCTAAAATTTCTAATACGAATTTATTACCTTGACGTTTCATTACAAA
Source organism: Solanum paucissectum (assembly GCA_029582445.1). NCBI lineage: Eukaryota > Viridiplantae > Streptophyta > Magnoliopsida > Solanales > Solanaceae > Solanum > Solanum paucissectum. The sequence goes on along the minus strand of JAJONZ010012737.1, from coordinate 9,876 downwards.
GAAAATTATCTTCCTTCCAAATATTTACACTGATCAACTAAAATCTTGTCAAATTTAAAATAACATTGAAAATTATTTCAACTAGTAAATTTATGGTTAAAGAAAAAACATATATAGTGTTAGAAGAATGGAAACTGATTAGATTGTTGGTGTCTTAACTTGGCTTGGAAATAAAGATAAAAGGGATATTACAAGATGTCATCTGTCAGACAAGTGAAATGAGGAGCAAATTGATTAGATTATTGGTGTACAAGAACAAAAGCTTACGTAGCCTTTACTTTTCTCTAACATAAAGCTAACCATTATTCATTTCTTACTTAAATTCTTTCACCCTTACCTTAATTATTCATTAAGAAAATTAGTGATTGTTGATGACAATGAGAGCTCATTTAACCATCCATTTATCAAAACTATTTATAGAAAGATTACTAGGAATGTAATAATTATGAGAATCCATATGCTCCAACCTCATTCTCTATTGGCCAAACATTTATTAATCAAAATTCATTAGCCAAAGACAGATACTTCCCAAGTTATAAAATAAAATAAAAAGGAAACATTTTTGTGGGTAAAAACTAGGGTTGTGCAAGTTTCGGGTCAAATCAATTACTCAAACTAGTAATTAGGTTATTGAGTTAATGGTTCGGATTATTGATTTGTCGGTTTTTTAATTATTTTATAATTATTAAGTTATTGGTTTGGATTTCGATTTGACCACTTCTTTTAACATATGAACCAATAACCTTATAGTAATTTGTTTGATGACAGTTGTTCCAAATATTTCCAATTTCAGGAAAAGGGACTTGACTTGAGGGGTACTGTGCATATCGACATATTGTCTTTGATGTTATCTTGATAGATTGTTTTCATATCCATAATTCATTTGGTTTGTCACATTATTTTTGTACATGTGAAATATTAATGGTTAAATCGATAACGATCAAACTGATTAACTAATATCTTAACAGATTAGCATGTCTACAAATCGACATTCAATAACTCAATCAATAACCTTCAAAAATAGAATCAACGAATACATAGCCCGAATGAAAATCATGGAAAATGAGGATTTACTCTCGACATAGACAAAAAATGTTAGATGATTTATTTTCCTCTTTCAAGGCTAAACAGACAAAATTGTTTAGAACATGTAACGGAGAGAAAGTAGATATTCTATTAAATAGTTGATGTGTATGTGAGTTGATCCGAACACAAGTACTTCAAAAAAAATATTTCGAAGCTATTTTCCTACGTAATTTGTTTATCGGAATAATTAAGCTATATATCTCAAAGATACTATTGACGTATTTCTATAATAATCTAATTTGATATAGTAGGTAGACTAATTAATTAGCGCACATAATAATCATAGATGCTAAGAGTAACATGTTTTAGGTAATATCTAATTTTGACTATGATCCGTATGGTGATTATTCTGCTATTTGTTGTTCACTTGCTTCATATATTAAAAAAAAAATGCTCAAGCTAAGACAACCTGTGTCTACACCATAATTTTATTTTATTTTCATTTTAGTTTCAATTATTTTTATATTTTTAAGGTGGATATGAAATAGATATGATCTCTTCACTTTTAATTAAAGATTTTGAATTTAAATTTTGAAAATAGAAAAATGTCTAATAGGTAAAAAAATTATTTAGTTATTCTTACACTACACAAAACAATATTAATCGTGTCAATTACCAAATACCAAATAATTATATACATAAAAAAATATTTTTATAGTTTGAAAAGTTAACGAGAAAATGACGCTCTTCAACCCATTTGTGGGTTCCATGACTGTTCAATATATCTTAATTACTCCAAAATGATACTCTTTGCACTTCATATTCTTTTTCTAGATCGGTTGCAAAACTATGCTTTTTTCCGTATTCAGTAAAATGTTATATCAATATTGTTATTTATCTTTAATGACACTCCCTTTAGGCATAATATGGCACCTCTAATATGATAAGATTATATTTATAAAGGATATTTTTGCTATATTTTACACTTTTAATTTAAAATCCGTGACTAAACTATAATAGAAACTGATATGGATGGAAATTGGAATAATATATACAACTACAATATATCGTATAGTCACACAAAGCAAAATCTAGAAAAGGTAGAGTATACGCGAACCTGACTACTATCTTATAGGTAGAGAGTGTTCAGATAAACCATTGATTCAATAAAAAAAGTTCAAAGTAGTATCGAAAAAAATAAATAGTCCAAAGTAGTATCGAAAGAAAATATAATAGTCCAAAGTAGAGATTGTTTCTAATAAACTATTGGTTCAAAAAAAAAATTTGTTCAAAAAGTAGTATACAGAAAGAAATAACTTAAATGAAGACAATCATGGAAGAAAATCCTGACATATCATCATAAACAAAAGTTATAACAAAATACAACCAGAACAAAAGAACTATAGGAACAGTATGACTAATAGTAAAAATGAATAAACGAGACAATGCTAGCCTAACATGTTTCCTCCGTAACCTCCTATCCAATACTCTATAAATTCAAAAAATCAATCACTCTTATCTAATTGAATGAAATCCTTGATAATAATAATAGAGACATGAGTTTTGCAACTCTTAATTAACAGTAATATATATATATATATATATATATATATATTAAAAGTAGTTGTTAGTTAGCTGGAGGAGTAGGAGGAACAAAGTCGTTTGAAACAGCTGAGGAGGACAACTCTCCAGCAACTGATACTTTTAGAAAACCCCATTTCACCAAATCTCTAATAAACTACCCTATTATAATCTTAACTCAAATATTAAAAATGTTACTCTTCTCTTCCTCTATATTTCCTATTCTCACCATTAATAACCATACTCCTTTCTCATGTATTCACTTCGTAGTCGTAAAACCCCTGTCTTCTTCTCCTCCAATTTATTCAAGATGAAGCATACTGCCCGGAAGAACAATCATTTTTCCATATTCGTTGTTGTTTTCTCCATATTCCTCTTTGGATGCTTCATGTACAATGAAGACGTCAAAACAATTGCTGAATTCCCATTTTCTATGACCAGAAATCAAGATATCAACACTGCATCTTTAAATCAAGAAATTGAGACTAAGGTAGTGATGAATTCAAGAACAGAGCAAAAAACAGAGCAAGAGAAGGAAAAGATTGAAATTTCCGCTGAAGAAGATGAAGAGGAAGAGGAGAATATTGAATTGCCACCAGAAGATTGTGATCTTTTTACAGGGCAATGGGTTTACGACAATGTAACACACCCAATTTATAAAGAACCAGAATGTGAGTTTCTTACAGAACAAGTAACTTGTATGAGGAATGGAAGGGAGGACTCCATGTATCAGAACTGGAGGTGGCAACCCAGAGACTGTTCTTTACCCAAGTATGAACCAATTCTTGATTCTTTCTCTGTTTGTCCAGTTTTCTTGAATTAACATTTTGAGAATATATTGAAATTATAGGTTTAAAGCAAAGTTGCTGCTTGAGAAACTGAGGAACAAGAGACTCATGTTTGTCGGAGACTCGCTGAACAGAAATCAATGGGAATCCATGATTTGTTTGGTTCAATCTGCAGTTCCACCAGGCCGAAAAAGCTTAAACAAGACTGGTTCTTTGTCTGTTTTCAGAATTGAGGTATATCACAAACACATGATTCAAAAGTCTTTTTTTAAAATTTCGTGTCAAGTCAGACAAATTGAAACAGAGGGAGTATTATGCTATAGACCGTGATCCTGTAGTGTTGCTTACATTTTAAGTTGATGACTACTTTTGCTTAATATTTAATCTTTGATTTGATCTATCAGTAAGAAGACAGACTAATTCTATATTTAAGTTTACCTAATACAGGTGAAGTGGTTAGTCCATCTACGAATAGTTGTTAGGCTGTTCACTCTCAGTATACGTACCCCTTGATAGAAGCTTTTGAATTAATTTCTAATGTGAACATGTAGGATTATAATGCCACAGTGGAATTTTACTGGGCTCCATTTCTGGTGGAGTCAAATTCAGATGATCCAAACATGCATAGTATATTGAACAGGATCATCATGCCTGAATCAATCGAAAAGCATGGAAAGAACTGGAAGAATGTCGATTATCTCGTCTTCAACACATACATTTGGTGGATGAATACTTTCGCCATGAAAGTTCTGTAAGTAATTATACTCAACTTGATGTGTTCTTTTCCTCTGCTGCATTCAGTACTTATGTTTGATATTATTCATTAGACGAGGGTCGTTCGATGAAGGAGCCACAGAATACGATGAGATTGAGAGACCAGTTGCTTATCGGAGAGTTTTGACAACATGGTCACAGTGGGTGGAAAACAATGTTGATGTCAATCGCACGAAAGTCTTCTTCATGAGCATGTCTCCTCTTCATATCAAGTAATCCCCATTTCCTTTCGCTTTTTATCCATTTGGTACATCTCATATCAACATTTTAACTCTCATATGTTATGCGATGGTAAAATGTGAGACGGTAATTAATCTGAAAAATAATGCAGGTTACCTAGCTACTACGCACAACATATTGTGTAACAAAACTCACATTGTCGGTCTACATAAGTTAAATTTGTCATATCAAATAAGCCAATTTTCAGAGTTTTTGCTTGGTTAACTCTCTGCAGGAGTTTGGATTGGAACAATCCTGATGGGATAAAATGTGCAAAAGAGACTAGCCCAGTGCTAAACACATCAATGCCGCTAAGTGTTGGGACAGACAAGAGACTATTTGTAGTAGCAGCAAATGTTACTCAATCCATCAATGTCCCTGTTTACTTCCTCAATATCACCTCCCTATCGGAGTACAGGAAAGACGCGCACACCTCTGTTCACACCATTCGACAAGGCAAAATGCTGACACCGGAGCAGAAAGCTGATCCAACCACCTATGCTGATTGTATTCATTGGTGCCTCCCTGGATTGCCTGATACTTGGAATGAGTTCCTCTATTCGCGAATTTTATCCCATTCTTAACACTAGGAATTTTATGTCCCTATATAACAAATGATGTCCGGTCATTTACGTGTATTTCAATTATTTCACCAGATAGATAACTGTCATCTCAATTGTTCATTGTGCAGCTCCACTCCAATTTCTATATTTTTTAGGGGTTTAAGAACCACAATTCTAATTTTGGTGCTTTGTATTGATTTTTTTGCTGTCATTGGTATCGTTTTCCTTAAGAAAAGGAAAAATCTTGTAGCTGTGATTGCCCATTTGCACTGAATTTTAGGTGGTACCAAAGATGTTGTTGGGCTTTTGTAGTGGTTCCCCCGGTTGGGTAAACATCAATGTAATTACAAATCATCGTATAATCAAATTCTATTTTGGAAGAAAATAAATGAATAACATATACCCAACTAATTAACAATATATTTGCAGAAACTTGTGTCATTCTTTTCTTTTCTTTTTTTGGCCAAATGTGTACATTCTTTGTAGTCCTATCATTGAGTAGGACACACAACATACAATTTTATATGACTGATTTAACCGCAAGTACTTTGGATACATTCTAAAGTTGGGAAGAAGAAACTGGAAAGTCTTGCAGTAATTAGTACTGAATAATTACTACTCCATCCGTTCCAAAATACTTGTCACGTGTTGTTTTTAAAAATCAAACTACATCAATTTTGCCCAACATTGTAAGATGTATTTTTTCATCATATTAGTATGAAAAAAATTGCGACTCATATAAATTTTTGTATACATTTTAAAACCTAATTTCTCGTGAAATGAAACCTGACAACTTTAATGCGGAGGGAGCAACAATTTTAGTACATCATATTCCGTTTTATGGGGATACTAATTTTCTAGTTATGTATGATGAAAATATAAAAGCTCAATGTGTGACGGACGGATGTCTCAATGGAGGCAATACAAGGTATGAATTTATGGGATCCTTATATACATTCCTTAATCCTTATAGTATCTACTATCTATTGATACACTACCTCCGTCTAGTCATGGTTTCTTTTTTTAGAGTCAAACTATAAGAATTTATAATGTATTTTTCATCTTATTGATATGCAAAAAATTGTAATTTATAGTACTTTTCGTATAGTTTTTGAATATCTAATTTTTTTGGTTTAAAATATCGAATTAATGTAATGTATTAACTTTGAAAATTAGTCAAATTGACTTTCGAAAAGCGCAATATGATAATTAAAAGTGGGCGGAAGGAGTGTATTTTTAACCAAGACTAGAAGCCAATAAGGATTGGTGATTTAGCTATTTCAATTAAATTTGCTTAAGCTTGTACTTTATCTAGTTCAATTCTTAACCAAAAGAGATTTTTAGTCAAATTGACTTTCGAAAAGCGCAATCTGATAATTAAAAATGGGCGAAAAGAGTGTTTTTAACCAAGAATAGATGCCAATAAGGATTGGTGATTTAGCTATTTCAATTAAATTTGCTTAAGTTTGTACTTTATCTATTTCAATTCTTAACCAAAAGAGATTCATTTTGCAAAGATGCAATAACAATATTAGTTCAAGTAACAATAAGTGGTAGACAGAAAAAGGAAAATACTAAGCAAAGGAAGTGTTGTAAATAGTTAATCATTTATATTTTTTAAAGCCAGTTCAATTGTGAAAATAATTCAACAAAAATTAAGGGAAAAAATGTCAGAAGTGGGATTTGAACCCACGCCCTCTTACGAAGACCAGAACTTGAGTCTGGCGCCTTAGACCACTCGGCCATCCTGACAATTGTGAACAAAACATCTTCATTTTATATTAGATAATCACCTATTTGGATTTTGGACTATCCAACTACAAAAAATTAACGTAAAAAACTTTTGATATAATAAATAAATAAACAAAATTTATGTCACATTAACCAAGATAAGAAATATTCCTTCTCTTTCTTCCTTCTAAAATAATATGATTCTAGTAATAATTTGTCTATAAATGTGCAATTTTTCTCATCTTTGTATTGGCAATAATTCCTTGGGGGTTATTTGATTCGGAATAAATTAAGTTATTTTGGATTACGTGGTTATTATTTTATTTAAGGGAAAAGGGTTCAAAACACACCCAAACTATAGGCAAAATTGATGTTACACATATGAACTTTGCGGGGGTCCTATGACCCCCCAGACTTATTTTTAGTATATTTTTATCGATATTATTTGCTTAGTCATTCCAACAAGTCACTCAAAACGTAAGCGCTTACCTACACGCGCATTCACAAATATCTCAGTCACACTCATCGACTTTAGAAAAGGGGGAAAACTCAGCGACTTTTCATCTTCTCTTTCTCACAAATCTTTCACTTTGAATCAACTGATTCAAAGTTGTTGCTTGCATCTTGGTGGGTATGTATTTCAGATTTTCATATTCAACCTTTTGATCAATTGACGATTTCACTACAACCTAGATTGCTAGGTTTTCTAAAATTACCAGGTAAATCTTGTTGTTTGTCAATTATCTTGAAGGAAAAATTAGTTAGATTACATTTTATGAAATGCTATGATTTGTCGTTACTAGGGTTTATTCGTAGTTGAATTTTGATGGATAATTTTGTCGCTACTAGGGTTTATTCGTAGGTGACTGTCTTATAGTTTATTTTCCCCCAAAATATTTAATTTTCTACCATGTATGGTTGCGTATACTCACTTATCAATATTTTCATTATATTTCTGTTTATTTATTACTGTTATTATTGTATAATTTCAGGGATGAGTGGGTTTGTAGAGGTAACATTAAGATGGTATCATGGTGGGGTTCTGGATGTTAGTAGTCGTAAACCAGTGTATGTAGGAGGTAAAATTACTGAATATTTGGATGTTGATGTGGATCGAATGTCCTATTTTGAATTAATAGGCTACATAAAAGAACTAGGGTACACTACAAGCTGGACATTTTATATTAGGCCACCTAATAGTAATTGTCTTGTAGATATCCAAAGTGACAGGGACATTTTTGAACTTTGTCAAGATTTTCAAAATGGAGATACTATTGAAGTTTATGTTTGTCACATGGTTGATCAAATGGATGGTCCCATTGCTTTATTGGAATACACTGTTCCCAATGAGGAATCTTTGGGTACTTTTAATAAAGAAACAAAAGGGGGTGTTGAAGAAGGGGATATATGTGTTGAAGAAGGGGGTGAGGGTGTTCATTTTACCAAACCAACAACTGAATCAGCTGCATTTACTGAACCACCAACCACTGAAACGACTTCATCTTCTCAACCAGCTTCACAACCAACAAATACTGAAACTTTTGGTGAATTGGAGTCTGAATATTCAACAGAAAATAGTTCTGAATCAGACCATGAAGATCTTTTCAATGAAGGTGAAGCTGAATATGATAGTGATGTCCATGAAGAGTGAATAAACTTGAGGGCTGAAAGAAAGACATACCAAAGAAGGAAAGAAGAGAAAGAATACCAAATGACCCTAAAGAAATTCCTGTTGGTGAAGTTGCACCTGATCTGGGATTTGATGAAACTGATGTTGTTGATAAAAGCTTGAAATGTAAAGTTGTTGGTGATGAGCCTGTATATTGTAGTTCTGATGCATTTAGTGTTGAGAATGATACAGATGATGAGATAGGACCAAGAAGTTCAAGTAGAAGGGTAATTTTTGATAAGTTTGTTGAAAAAAGTGGTATGGCAGCTGGGGATGGTTTTTGAGGATGTAAAAGAATTTAGAGAGGCGGTTACCAAATATTCTCTTCAAAAGGGTGTTCAGTTTGAAAAGTATATCAATTAGCCCAAAAAGGTTGGTGCCAGGTGTAGAGAAGGTTGTCCCTGGATGTTGTATGCAAGACTTGACAAGTCAAACAATGATTTTATAATTAAAACCTACATTCCTAAACACAAATGTGTCAAGACCACTAGAAATTATATGTGCAATGCTAGGATCTTGGCTAAACATTACTGGGATAGAATTATTGAACAACCAAATATTAGGATCTTCAAATTTCAGGAGTTGATCAGGAAAGAGTTGAAAATTCATATTGAAAAAATCACTGCCAGGAGAGTTAGATGGAAAATACTTAAAGGCATTATGGGTGATCATGTGTTAGAGTTTGGAAGAATACTTGATTATAGAGATAAAATGTTGAGAACCAACCCTGGGAGTACTTGTGTTGTGAAAGTTGATGATTCTGAAGGGAGTGGTAGGATGGTATTTCAGAGTTTTTATATTTGTTTTGATGCTTTGAAGAAATCCTTTTTAGGTGGCTGTAGAAAATGTATTGGCTTAGATGGTTGCTTTTTGAAGGGAGTGACTAAAGGACAATTGTTGTGTGTTGTGGCTAAAGATGGCAATAATCAGATGTTACCTATTGCTTGGGGTGTAGTAGAGTATGAGAATAAGAATATCTGGACATGGTTTTTAAAACTGTTGATACATGATTTGGAATTGGGTGATGGGAATGATTACACAATTATATTAGACATGCAAAAGGTATGATTATTTACTTTAGGGGAAAATACATAAAAAAAACCCTGAACTTGGCACGAAAACTTACTTTAGTACTTAAACTTTACGGGTAATTATTTACCCCCCTTAACATATTTGAAGTGAATTAATACCACCCTAAAAATATAATACCAGTCTCAAGTTGGCAAGTGTATTATACACGCGCCACGTCATTGACACATTAGAACCACATAAGCGCCACGTCATAGCCACATTGGAAATTCTTTAAAATTTGATTTTTGATTTTTGATTTTTTAAATTCATTTCTTTCTTTCCTTTTCAGAATATTTAAATTAGTTAATCTTTAGTTCTTAATTAGTTTAAGAAATATTGAAATCATTAGCAGCAAATTTTTTTCAATACTCAACGTCATTTACTGCCATGTCGATTGTCGGTGTTCTTCATTTTTTTTATTTTTATATACTAATCAAGGTCTAATTCTTAACTA